>WOVY01008248.1:0-13556 GCA_013436015.1 Rhipicephalus annulatus
TCTACAGTAACCTTGAAGTAAAGTGCTAAAGAAACAAACGCCAGTGCATCGCTCGCCACCATCACCTCGTGGCCTGACTGATCAGGCATCGGTCTCCTAAACCGGGGATTGCGAGTTCAAGTCCCGCCAAAGGTGGGACATTCTTTTTTCATTAACAAAAGGGGTTTCTGCTACACTATTTCTTGCTTGAAGCTAAGCATATGCGTTTCCTTTTCCCCTATATTCCTTTGGATGTTATGTTCTACTGCAACCTAGATAGAAGCGCTAATGAAAGGAACGCCAGTGCATCACTCGCACATCGCCCTCGTGGCCTAACGGATAAGGCATTCGGTCTCCTAAACCAGGGATTGCGGGTTGGAGTCCCGCCAAAGATGGGATATTCTTTTTCATTAACAAAGGGTTTCTGCTACAGTTAATTTGCTTGAAGACAAAGCATATGCGTTTCCTTTCCCATATATTCCTTTCGATGGTGTGTTTTACTGTAAGCTAGAGTAAACGCGCTAATGAAAATAACCGCTCGTGCATCGCTCGCACATCGCCCTCGTGGCCTAACGAATAAGGCATCGGTCTTCAAACAGGGGATTGCGGGTTCGAGTACTGGGATATCCTTTTTCATTAACAAAGCGTTGCTGCTACAGTTTTCTTTCTCGAACCAAAGCATATGCATTTCACTTTCTCCTATATTCCTTTCGATGGTGTGTTCTACTGTAACCTAAAGTATAAGCGCTAATGAAAGGAACGCCAGTGCATTGCTCGCACATTGCCCTTGTGGCCTAACGAATAAGGCATCGGTCTTCTAAACCGGGGATTGCGGGTTCGAGTCCCGCCGAGGGTGGGTTATCCTTCTTCAATACGAAGGGTTTTGCTACAGTTTTCTTGCTTGAAGCAAAGCACATTCGTTTCCTTTTCTCCTATATTCGTTTCGATGGTGTGTTCTACAGTAACCAACAGCAGAAGTACTAAACAAAGAAACGCCAGTGCATCGCTCGCACATCGCCCTCGTGGCCTAACGGATAAGGCATCGGCCTCCTAAACCGGGGATGGCGGGTTCAAGTCCCACCCAGGGTGGGTGATCCTTTTTCATTAACAAAAGGGGTTTCTGCTACACTTTTCTTGCTTGAACCAAAGCGTATGCGTTTCCTTTTCCCCTATATTCCTTTGGATGATGTGTTCTACTGCAACCTAGAGTAAAAGCGCTAATGAAAGGAACGCCAGTGCATCGCTCGCACATGGCCCTCGTGGCCTAACGGATATGGCATCGGTCTCCTAAACCGGGGATGGCGGGTTCAAGTCCCCTTATAGGTGGGATATTCTTTTTCATTAACAAAGGGTTTCTGCTACAGTTTTTCTTGCTTGAAGGAAAGCATATGCGCTTCTTTTCCCCTATATTCCTTTCGATGATTAGTTCTACTGCAAGCTAGAGTGAAAGAGCTAATGAAAGGAACGCCAGTGCATCGCTCGCACATCGACCTCGTGGCCTAACGGATAAGGCATCGGTCTTCGAAACGGGGGAGTGCGTGTTCGAGTCCCGCCGAGGGTGGGGTATCCTTTTAGATGCGGAAGCATCTTATACTCGCGCCTTGTAGTGCGCCGTCCGCGCCGTCCGCACCGCTTCTCGAACATTCGACAGCTGACGCGCGCGCATGCGCCGTCGCGCCGTCGCCCACCATCTGAGTACTACGCAGAGTGGACGTGCTTTGCTTCACCGAGACGTGGAACGCCAATGACGTCGACGTTGCGGGATACGCTTCGGTCGCGCACACGCACGGGTTCCAACGACCTGCGGGCGGTGTGGGAATTTACGTCAAGCGTGACGTCGACAACGACGACGACTCCTTCATTGACCTCCGACTACAGCCCGGCGATCAACAACGCTCCAACGGCGAGCACTTCGTTGCTACCGTCTGTGGCGTCGACGTCATGACGATGTACCTCGCGCCAAACCTCTGGCGTGCCGCCATAGAAAAGTACGTCGATGAGGCCGTGCAAGATTACAGAAAACAACAACCGCAACATCGACCGTTCATGCTAGTTGGCGACTTCAACGTCGACGTCATCAAGGACGATTGGATAGTCGAATACATGGCGTCGCGACACTCGCTGAAACGCGCAACGCACGACGACTGCAAACACCACCAGTGGACCACCATTTGCGGGACCTGCATCGACCACGTCTTTGCAAAGTTCGACCCACGACCGATGCAACCCGATCCACTCACTCTTTACCGACCACAAAGCCATCGTCCTCAAAGTTCGTCGCGATAAATAAAACACTGCCCTTTCGCATACGTGCCGTACTTGTTCACTCATTTAACACCCCATTTCACAACCACGTTAACCAATTTAGCCATCGACCCAAGTAAGTCGCAATTTAACACCCGTTAACCAATTACATGCTTCCGCATCCTCCTCAGTGTTCCCCCGAGGGAAGCTGCGTGCAATTTTTTTCAATAACAAAGCGTTTCTGCTACAGTTTTCTTTCTTGAAGCAAAGCTCATGCGTTTCGTTTTCTCTATATTCTTTACGATGGTGTGTTCTACAGTAACCTAGAGTAAAAGTGTTAAAGAAAGAAACGCCAGTGCATCGCTCGCACATCGCCTCGTCGCCTAACGGATAAGGCATCGGTTTTCTAAGCCGGGGATTGCGGGTTCGAGTCCCGCCGAGGGTGGGTTATTCTTTTTCATTAACAAAGGGTTACTGCTACAGTTTTCTTGCTTGAAGCAAAGCATATGCGTTTCCTTTTTCCTTATATTCCTTTCTATGGTGTGTTTTACTGTTAGCTAGAGTACACGTGCTAATGAAAAGAACGCTAGTGCATCGCTCGCACATTGCCCTTGTGGCCTGAGGGATAAGGCGTCGGTCTCCTAAACCGGAGATTGCGGGTTCGAGTCCCGCCGAAGGTGAGATAATCTTTTTCATTAACAAAAGGGGTTTCTGCTACACTTTTCTTGCATGAAGCAAAGCATATGCCTTTCCCTTTCTCCTATATTCCTTTCGATGGTGTGTTCTACTGTAACCTAGAATAGAAGCGCTAATGAAAGGAACACCAGTGCATCACTCGCACATCGCCCTCGTGGCCTAACGGATAAGGCATCGGTCTCCTAAACCGGGGATTGCGGGTTGGAGTCCCGCCAAAGGTGGGATATTCTTTTTGATTTACAAACGGTTTCTGCTACAGTTTTCTTGCTTGAAGCAAAGCATATGCGTTTCCTTTTTTCTTATATTCCTTTCGATGGTGTGTTTTACTGTAAGCTAAAGTAAACGCGCTAATGAAATGAACGCTAGTGCATCGCTCGCACATCGCCCTCATGGCCTAACGAATAAGGCATCGGTCTACTAAACCGGGGATTGCGGGTTGGAGTCCCGCCGAGGGTGGGTTATCTTTCTTCAATACGAAGGGTTTTGCTAAAGTTTTCTTGCTTGAAGCAAAGCACATTCGTTTCCGTTTTCTCCTATATTCGTTTCGATGGTGTGTTCTACAGTAACCAACAGCAGAAGTACTAAACAAAGAAACGCCAGTGCATCGCTCGCACATCGCCCTCGTGGCCTAACGGATAAGGCATCAGTCTCCTAAACCGGGGATGGCGGGTTCAAGTCCCACCAAGGGTGGGTGATCCTTTTTCATTAAAAAAAGGGGTTTCTGCTACACTTTTCTTGCTTGAACCAAAGCGTATGCGTTTCCTTTTCCCCAATATTCCTTTGGATGATGTGTTCTACTGCAACCTAGATAAAAAGCGCTAAATAAAGGAACGCCAGTGCATCAATCGCACATCGCCCTCGATGGTCTAACGAATAAGGCCTCGGTCTCCTGAAACCGGGGTTTGCGGGTTCGAGTCCCGCCAAAGGTGGGATTTTCTTTTTGATTAACAAAGGGTTTCTGCTACAGATTTCTTGCTTGAAGCGAAGCATATGCGTTTACTTTTCCCTTATATTCCTTTCAATGGTGTGTTTTACTGTAAGCTAGAGTAAACGCGCTAATGAAAAGAACGCTAGTGCATCGCTTGCACATCGCCCTCGAGGCCTAACGAATAAGGCATCGGTCTTCAAAACGGAGGATTGGGTGTTCGAGTCCCGCCGAGGGTGGGGTATCCTTTTTCAATAACAAAGCGTTTCTGCTACAGTTTTCTTTCTTGAAGCAAAGCTCATCTGTTTCGTTTTCTCCTATATTCTTTACGATGGTGTGTTCTACAGTAACCTAGAGTAAAAGTGCTGAAGAAAGAAACGCCAGTGCATCGCTCGCACATCGCCTCGTCGCCTAACGGATAAGGCATCGGTTTTCTAAGCCGGGGATTGCGGGTTCGAGTCCCGCCGAGGGTGGGTTATTCTTTTTCATTGCCAAAGGGTTTGTGCTACAGTTTTCTTGCTTGAAGCAAAGCATATGTGTTTCCTTTTCCCTTATATTCCTTTCGATGGTGTGTTTTACTGTAAGCTAGAGTAAACGCGCTAATGAAAAGAATGCTAGTGCATCGCTCGCACATCGCCCTCGTGGCCTAACGGATAAGGCATCGGTCTCCTAAATTGGGGATGGCGGGTTCGAGTCCCACCCAGGGTGGGTTATTCTATTTCCATAACAAAGGGTTTCTGCTACAGTTTTCTTGCTTGAAGCAAAGCATACGCGTTTCCTTTTCCTCTATATTCCTTCCGATGTTGTGTTCTACTGTAACCTAGAGTAAACGCGCTAATGAAAAGAACACCAGTGCATCGCTCGCACATCGCCCTCTTGGCCTAACGAAAAAGGTATCGGTCTCCTAAACCGGGGATTGTGAGTTGCAAGTCCCGCCAAAGATGGGATATTCTTTTTCATTAACAAAGGGTTTCTGCTACAGTTTACTTGCTTGAAACAAAGCATATGCGTTTCCTTTTCCCATATATTCCTTTCGATGGTATGTTTTACTGTAAGCTAGAGTAAACACGCTAAAGAAAAGAACGCCAGTGCATCGCTCGCATATCGCTCTCTTCGCCTAACGGATAAGGCAGCGGGCTCCTAAACAGGGGATTGCGAGTTCGAGTCTCGCCAAAGGTAGGATAGTCTTTTTCATTAACAAAGGGTTTCTGCTACAGTTTTCTTGCTTGAAACAAAGCATATGCGTTTAATTTTCCCTTATATTCCTTTCGATGGTGTGTTTCACTGTAAGCTAGAGTAAACGCGCTAATGAAAGGAACGCTAGTGCATCGCTCGCCCATTGCCCTTGTCGCCTAACGAATAAGACATTGGTCTCCTAAACCGGGGATAGCGGGTTCGAGTCCCTTCGAGGGTGGGTTATCCTTTTTGATTACCAAGGGTTTCTGCTACAGTTTTCTTGCTTGAAGCAAAGCTCATGCGTTTTCTTTTCCCCTATATTCTTTACGTTGGTGTGTTCTACAGTAACCTTAAGTAAAGTGCTAAAGAAACAAACGCCAGTGCATCGCTCGCACATCGCCTCGTGGCCTGACTGATCAGGCATCGGTCTCCTAAACCGGGGATTGCGAGTTCAAGTCCCGCCAAAGGTGGGACATTCTTTTTCATTAACAAAAGGGGTTTCTGCTACACTTTTCTTGCTTGAAGCTAAGCATATGCGTTTCCTTTTCCCCTATATTCCTTTGGATGTTATGTTCTACTGCAACCTAGAATAGAAGCGCTAATGAAAGAACGCCAGTGCATCACTCGCACATCGCCCTCGTGGCCTAACGGATAAGGCATTGGTCTCCTAAACCAGGGATTGCGGGTTGGAGTCCCGCCAAAGATGGGATATTCTTTTTCATTAACAAAGGGTTTCTGCTACAGTTTACTTGCTTGAAACAAAGCATATGCGTTTCCTTTTCCCATATATTCCTTTCGATGGTGTGTTTTACTGTAAGCTAGAGTAAACGCGCTAATGAAAATAACGCTCGTGCATCGCTCGCACATCGCCCTCGTGGCCTAACGAATAAGGCATCGGTCTTCAAACAGGGGATTGCGGGTTCGAGTACTGGGATATCCTTTTTCATTAACAAAGCGTTGCTGCTACAGTTTTCTTTCTCGAACCAAAGCATATGCATTTCACTTTCTCCTATATTCCTTTCGATGGCTGTGTTCTACTGTAACCTAAAGTATAAGCGCTAATGAAAGGAACGCCAGTGCATTGCTCGCACATTGCCCTTGTGGCCTAACGAATAAGGCATCGGTCTTCTAAACCGGGGATTGCGGGTTCGAGTCCCGTCGAGGGTGGGTTATCCTTCTTCAATACGAAGGGTTTTGCTACAGTTTTCTTGCTTGAAGCAAAGCACATTCGTTTCCTTTTCTCCTATATTCGTTTCGATGGTGTGTTCTACAGTAACCAACAGCAGAAGTACTAAACAAAGAAACGCCAGTGCATCGCTCGCACATCGCCCTCGTGGCCTAACGGATAAGGCATCGGCCTCACCTAAACCGGGGATGGCGGGTTCAAGTCCCACTAAGGGTGGGTGATCCTTTTTCATTAACAAAAGGGGTTTCTGCTACACTTTTCTTGCTTGAACCAAAGCGTATGCGTTTCCTTTTCCCCTATATTCCTTTGGATGATGTGTTCTACTGCAAACTAGAGTAAAAGCGCTAATGAAAGGAACGCCAGTGCATCACTCGCACATCGCCCTCGAGGTCTAACGGATAGGCCTCGGTCTCCTAAACCGGGGTTTGCGGGTTCGAGTCCCGCCAAAGATGGGATATTCTTTTTCATTAACAAAGGGTTTCTGCTACAGGTTTCTTGCTTGAAGCGAAGCATATGCGTTTACTTTTCCCTTATATTCCTTTCAATGGTTCGTTTTACTGTAAGCTAGAGTAAAGCGCTAATGAAAAGAACGCTAAGTAATCGCTCACACATCGCCCTCGAGGCCTAACGAATAAGGCATCGGTCTTCAAAACGGGGGAGGGCGTGTTCGAGTCCCGCCGAGGGTGGGGTATCCTTTTAGATGCGGAAGCATCTTATACTCGCGCCTTGTAGTGCGCCGTCCGCGCCGTCCGCACCGCTTCTCGAACATTCGACAGCTGACGCGCGCGCATGCGCCGTCGCGCCGTCGCCCACCATCTGAGTACTACGCAGAGTGGACGTGCTTTGCTTCACCGAGACGTGGAACGCCAATGACGTCGACGTTGCGGGATACGCTTCGGTCGCGCACACGCACGGGTTCCAACGACCTGCGGGCGGTGTGGGAATTTACGTCAAGCGTGACGTCGACAACGACGACGACTCCTTCATTGACCTCCGACTACAGCCCGGCGATCAACAACGCGCCAACGGCGAGCACTGCGTTGCTACCGTCTGTGGCGTCGACGTCATGACGATGTACCTCGCGCCAAACCTCTCGCGTGCCGCCATAGAAAAGTACGTCGATGAGGCCGTGCAAGATTACAGAAAACAACAACCGCAACATCGACCGTTCATGCTAGTTGGCGACTTCAACGTCGACGTCATCAAGGACGACTGGATAGTCGAATACTTGGCGTCGCGACACTCGCTGAAACGCGCAACGCACGACGACTGCAAACACCACCAGCCGACCACCATTCGCGGAACCTGCATCGACCACGTCTTTGCAAATTTCGACCCACGACCTATGCAACCCGATCCACTCACTCTTTACCGACCACAAAGCCATCGTCCTCAAAGTTCGTCGCAATAAATAAAACACCGCCCTTTCGCATACGTGCCGTACTTGTTCACTCATTTAACACCCCAATTCACAACCACGTTAACCAATTTAGCCATCGACCCAAGTAAGTCGCAATTTAACACCCGTTAACCAATTACATGCTTCCGCATCCTCCTCAGTGTTCCCCGCGGGAAGCTGCGGGCAATTTTTTTCAATAACAAAGCGTTTCTGCTACAGTTTTCTTTCTTGAAGCAAAGCTCATGCGTTTCGTTTTCTCCTATATTCTTTACGATGGTGTGTTCTACAGTAACCTAGAGTAAAAGTGTTAAAGAAAGAATTGCCAGTGCATCGCTCGCACATCGCCTCGTCGCCTAACGGATAAGGCATCGGTTTTCTAAGCCGGGGATTGCGGGTTCGAGTCCCGCCGAGGGTGGGTTATTCTTTTTCATTAACAAAGGGTTTCTGCTACAGTTTTCTTGCTTGAAGCAAAGCATATGCGTTTCCTTTTTCCTTATATTCCTTTCTATGGTGTGTTTTACTGTTAGCTAGAGTACACGCGCTAATGAAAAGAACGCTAGTGCATCGCTCGCACATCGCCCTTGTGGTCTGAGGGATAAGGCGTCGGTCTTCTAAACCGGAGATTGCGGGTTCGAGTCCCGCCGAAGGTGAGATAATCTTCTTCATTACCAAGGGTTTCTGCTACAGTTTTCTTGCTTGAAGCAAAGCATATGCGTTTCCTTTTCCCTTATATTCCTTTCGATGGTGTGTTTTACTGTAAGCTAGAGTAAACGCGCTAATGAAAAGAATTCTAGTGCATCGCTCGCACATCGCTCTCGTGGCCTACGGATAAGGCATTGGTCTCCTAAATTGGAGATTGCGGGTTCGAGTCCCACCCAGGGTGGGTTATTCTTTTTCCATAACAAAGGGTTTCTGCTACAGTTTTCTTGCTTGAAGCAAAGCATATGCGTTTCCTTTTCCTCTATATTCCTTCAGATGCTGTGTTCTACTGTAACCTAGAGTAAACTCGCTAATGAAAAGAACACCAGTGCATCGCTCGCACATCGCCCTCTTGGCCTAACGAAAAAGTTATCGGTCTCCTAAACCGGGGATTGTGAGTTCAAGTCCCGCCAAAGATGGGATATTCTTTTCATTAACAAAGGGTTTCTGCTACAGTTTACTTGCTTGAAACAAAGAATATGCGTTTCCTTTTCCCATATATTCCTTTCGATGGTGTGGTTTACTGTAACCTAGAGTAAACACGCTAAAGAAAAGAACGCCAGTGCATCGCTCGCATATCGCCCTCTTGGCCTAACGGATAAGGCAGCGGGCTCCTAAACCGGGGATTGCGAGTTCGAGTCTCGCCAAAGGTAGGATATTCTTTTTCATTAACAAAGGGTTTCTGCTACAGTTTTCTTGCTTGAAACAAAGCATATGCGTTTACTTTTCCCTTATATTCCTTTCGATGGTGTGTTTTACTGTAAGCTAGAGTAAACGCGCTAATGAAAGGAACGCTAGTGCATCGCTCGCACATTGCCCTTGTCGCCTAACGAATAAGACATTGGTCTCCTACACCGGGGATTGCGGGTTCGAGTCCCTTCGAGGGTGGGTTATCCTTTTTGATTACCAAGGGTTTTCTGCTACAGTTTTCTTGCTTGAAGCAAAGCTCATGCGTTTTCTTTTTCCCTATATTCTTTACGATGGTGTGTTCTACAGTAACCTTGAGTAAAGTGCTAAAAAAACAAACGCCAGTGCATCGCTCGCACATCGCCTCGTGGCCTAACTGATCAGGCATCGGTCTCCTAAACCGGGGATTGCGGGTTCAAGTCCCGCCGAAGGTGGGTTATTTTTTTTCATTACCAAATATTTCTGCTACAGCTTCATTGCTTGAAGCAAAGCATACGCGTTTCCTTTTTCCTTATATTTCTTTCGATGGTGTGTTTTACTGTTAGCCAGAGTACACGCGCTAATGAAAAGAACGCTAGTGCAACGCTCGCACATCGCCCTCGTGGCCTAACAGTTAAGGCATCGGTCTCCTAAACCGGGGATTGCGGGTTCGAGTTCCGCCGAGGGTAGGTTATTTTTTCATTCACAGAAAAGGTTTCTGCTACAGTTTTCTTGCTTGAAACAAAGCATATGCGTTTCGTTTCCTCTTATGTTCCTTTCGATGGTATGTTTTACTGTAAGCTAAAGTAAACGCGCTAATGAAAAGAACGCTAAGTCATCGCTCGCACATTGCCCTCGTGGCCTAACGAATAAGGCATCGGTCTCCTAAACCGGGGCTTGCGGGTTCGATTCCCGCCAAAGGTGGGATATTCTTTTTCATTAACAAAGGGTTTCTGCTACAGTTTTCTTGCTTGAAGCAAAGCATATGCGTTTCCTTTTCCCTTATAATCCTTTCGATGGTGTGGTTTACTGTAAGCTAGAGTAAACACGCTAATGAAAAGAACGCTAGTGCATCGCTCGCACATCGCCATCGTGGCCTAATTTGAGAACTGTTATACAACTAAGGTTATCTAGAGTGCTGCCGGGATTTCTCGTATCATCATCAAATATGCAAGGACCAATACAAGGGTATTTAAAAGAAGTTGTTTTGTCTTTCCGCTTTTGTCAGTGAGATTTTCGTTAGAGTATCTGGCTGAAGTACCACGCAAAAAATTGTATAGAGACCTTGTCGATGTTTTACTGCCTGTTCCATTGTACCGTCAGCTATATTGTGCAGGCCCAGGACAGGATGTTCTGAAACGTGTTAAAAGAATGCTTGTAGTGCCAGGGGTCAAAACTTTTTTCTTTAAATTACATACTGGTACCTTACCAGTTAAAACGTGGTTGCAGGATAAGGGAATATTCGTGCCATGGAGCACAAATTGCCACTTGTGTAAAAAACCGGAAACAATTGAACACGTGTTTATAGATTGCTGGAGCGGGGGTCTTTTTCTGGGACATACTGCAAAGAACCTTGAAAAAAGAATTACCGTTAAGTCCACATGGCATCCGTTTTCTTTCGGTTAAAAATGAGGCAGGTGTACCTTATGATCTCATCATGCTTCTGGGCCTGCACAGTATATGGAAAACCCGATGTGCCTTTGAAAACGCGGATGTAGAAGTGCTAGCTGTGCGCGAATATTTTTGTAAATCTGTGTGCCATTTTCTTGAAATGCTGAAAAGCCAAGAGGATGTGCCAGACTGGATTGGGTGCATTGAGCGATTGTTACGAATGCCGAAGTATTGATTAACAGTCAGCCAAGAGCTGACGGTACCTCAATGAATTCTGTGGGTGTATTTTGTGTCGCATTTGAATTTGAACCAATATGTAAATATGTAAAATGTGAACAGTCATGATATGCAAAGCAATAAAGAAAAAAAAGCCATCGTGGCCTAACGAATAAGGCATCGGTCTCCTAAACCAGGGATTGCGGGTTCGAGTCCCGCCGAGGGTAGGTTTTTTTTTCATTCACAGAAAAAGTTTCTGCTACAGTTTTCTTGCTTGAAGATAAGCATATGCGTTTCCTTTTCCCCTATATTCCTTTGGATGTTATGTTCTACTGCAACCTAGAATAGAAGCGCTAATGAAAGGAACGCCAGTGCATCTTTCGCACATCGCCCTCGTGGCCTAACGGATAAGGTATCGGTCTCCTGAACCGGGGATTGCGAGTTCAAGTCCCGCCAAAGGTGGGACATTCTTTTTCAATAACAAAAGGGGTTTCTGCTACACTTTTCTTGCTAGAAGCAAAGCATACGCGTTTCATTTTCCCCCTATATTCCTTTGGATGTTATGTTCTACTGCAACCTAGAATAGAAGCGCTAATGAAAGGAACGCCAGTGCATCACTCGCACATCGCCCTCGTTGCCTAACAGGTAAGGCATCGTTCTCCTAAACCGGGGATTGCGGGTTGGAGTCCCGCCAAAGGTGGGATATTATTTTTCATTAACAAAGGGTTTCTGCTACAGTTTTCTTGCTTGAAGCAAAGCATATGCATTTCCTTTTCCCTTATATTCCTTTCGATGGTGTGTTTTACTGTAAGCTAGAGTAAACGCGCTAATGAAAAGAACGCTCGTGCATCGCTCGCACATCGCCCTCGTGGCCTAACGAATAAGGCATCGGTCTCCTAAACGGGGGATTGCGGGTTCGAGTCCTGGGATATCCTTTTTCATTAACAAAGGGTTGCTGCTACAGTTTTCTTGCTTGAAGCAAAGCATATGCGTTTCCTTTTCCCCTATATTCCTTTGGATGTTATGTTTTACTGCAATCTAGAATAGAAGCGCTAATGAAAGGAACTACAGTGCATCACTCGCACATCGCCCTCTTGGCCTAACGAAAAAGGTATCGGTCTCCTAAACCGGGGATTGCGGGTTGGAGTCCCGCCAAAGATGGGATATTCTTTTTAATTAACAAAGGGTTTCTGCTACAGTTTACTTGCTTGAAACAAAGCATATGCGTTTCCTTTCCCTTATATTCCTTTCGATGGTGTGTTTTACTGTAACCTAGAGTAAACACGCTAAAGAAAAGAACTCCAGTGCATCGCTCGCACATCGCCCTCGTGGCCTAACGGATAAGGCATCGGTCTCCTAAATTGGGGATTGCGGGTTCGAGTCCCACCCAGGGTGGGTTATTCTTTTTCATTAACAAAGGGTTTCTGCTACAGTTTTCTTGCTTGAAACAAAATATATGCGTTTACTTTTCCCTTATATCCCTTTCGATGGTGTGTTTCACTGTAAGCTTGAGTAAACGCGCTAATGAAAGGAACGCTAGTGCATCGCTCGCACATTGCCCTTGTCGCCTAACGAATAAGACATTGGTCTCCTAATCCGGGGATTGCGGGTTCGAGTCCCTTCGAAGGTGGGTTATCCTTTTTGATTATCAAGGGTTTCTGCTACAGTTTTCTTGCTTGAAGCAAAGCTCATGCGTTTTCTTTTCCCCTATATTCTTTACGATGGTGTGTTCTACAGTAACCTTGAGTAGAGTGCTAAAGAAAGAAACGCCAATGCATCGCTCGCACATCGCCTCGTGGCCTAACTGATCAGGCATCGGTCTCCTAAACCGGGGATTGCGGGTTCAAGTCCCGCCGAAGGTGGGTTACTTTTTTTCATTACCAAGGGTTTCTGCTACAGCTTCATTGCTTGAAGGAAAGCATATGCGTTTCCTTTTTCCTTATATACCTTTCGATAGTGTGTTTTACTGTTAGCTAGAGTACACGCGCTAATGAAAAGAACGCCAGAGCATCGCTCGCACATCGCCCTCTTGGCCTAACGGGTAAGTCATCGGTCTCCTAAACTGATGATCGCGGGTTCGAGTGCCGCCGAGGGTGGGTTATCCTTTTTCATTACGAAGGGTTTCTGCTACAGTTTTCTTGCTTGAATCAAAAAATATGCGTTTCCTTTTCCTCTATATTCCTTTCGATGGGGTGTTTTACTGTAACCTAGAGTAAACGCGCTAATGAAAAGAACGCCAGTGCATCGCTCGCATATCGCCCTCTTGGCCTAACAGATAAGGCATCGGGCTCCTAAACTGGGGATTGCGAGTTTGAGTCTCGCCATAGGTAGGATATTCTTTTTCATTACCAAGGGGTTTCTGCTACAGTTTTCTTGCTTGAAACACAGCATATGCGTTTCCTTTTCGCTTATATTCCTTTCGATGGTTTGTTCTACAGTAAGCTAGAGTAAAAGTGCTAATGAAAGGAACGCCAGTGCATCGCTCGCACATTGCCCTCGTCGCCTAACGGATAAGGCATTTGTCTCCTAAACCGGTGATTGTGGGTTCGAGTCCCTTCGAGGGTGGGTTATCCTTTTTCATTACCAAGGGCGTCTGCTTACAGTTTTCTTGCTTGAAGCAAAGCTCATGCGTTTGCTTTTCCCCCTATATTCTTACGATGGTGTGTTCTACAGTAACCTAGAGTATAATGTGCTAAAGAAAGAAACGCCAGTGCATCGCTCGCACGTCGCCTCGTGGCCCTAACTGATCAGGCATCGGT
>WOVY01008249.1:0-13539 GCA_013436015.1 Rhipicephalus annulatus
ATGCTGCGCTTTGTGTGAATATCTGAACAGTGAATACCTACTACACAATAGGTATATTTGGGACTTCTCAAGCTGCTAAACATTGCAAAAAAGCACAAATTCGCCAGAGTTGTCATTTTGTGTATATTGAGACGCGATTTGCGTTTTCGCGTGATCCAATTAAAAATCACCTTCATGCCAAAATCGGAAGAGAAACAAAGAGTCATTTTCTTAAGCCAAATGTTATCAATAACTTTTTGTTTTAAGGAAGACAATATTTTTTGAACATTCCCATTGATTGCATGAAAAATTTCAAGGTGGCAGCTGTCGTATGACCAAATGGGAAGATAAGCGCCAATTGGAAAATCCAAATATTATCTTCTTACTTAAAACAAAAAAAATGTAGTGATGAGATTTGCCATATGAAAATAACTCTTTAGTTCCTTCAATTTATGTATAAAGGTAGTTTCAGTTGGACCACCGCATGTTGTAAATCATATCTCAATATGGACAAAAATTAGGATTTTGTGAATTTTCAGTTTTTTTCGTAATTTAGCAGCTTGAGATGTATCTAATAATTTTTTTTTCCTTCAAAATATACCTTTTTTCGGAGTAAGTGTTTTCCACTCAGGTATTCATACAAAAGTATTGTAATAGAAAAATTGCAAACACAATGTATTTTGAATAGGTTCTCAGAGGCGTATGTGCCAGTGAAACTGCACTAATATTACTGAGCTTCACATACCTTACACAAGAACCTTTTCTCAACACGTAGACCAAGTTTGGTATAGAATATACTTTTAAAATAAATGTTTCCAGAACAACACCCAAATGACATTCCGGGAAGTTTCGAAGGCAACCTGGTGACCAAACTTTTTTTCTCCAGTAAATATTCTACCATTGCACTTCTTTCAATGCAGTTAATCAGCACAATATTGTTCTATTACATTTGGAATGGTCGCCAAAATGGCTGGGCATTTGGCATAGAATTACCATAATAACCTGTCATGAACATAGCAAAAAGTCATGTGTTTATTAAGCCTTCTATTTATGAAGAATTATATTGAAAGTGCCTCCTCTCAGGTGCTGTATAACCCCTGCTTTTTTCGCAGTTCTACGCCGGCTACACGTGCTATAGTAGTGTACATGTGCAGCAGTGGCATTCATATCTAGTATAACTGGTTGTTGGGATAGTTGGTGCATGTCTGAATTAAATATTAGTCAATTTTGCACCAAAATGACGACCAAACAAACAAAGAAAGCACATAAACTGGATGGGCGCTAATTTGCAACTGTTTATTTCCTCGAAGACACAGGCTGATATAAACCCACTTTTCGTCAACGCATGTGCAAGGTACTCAGGCCGTCGCTTACCAAATCACGCTATAGGACACATGATCGCTAGATACTGTGCTTTCGACTAATACAGGATTGGCGAAGTTTCGCTAACGCAATTGATACCCTGTTTTTTTTGTGAAAGGCCTGCAAAATTTCTCTTGGTGCGAATCCACATGAAGTGACATGCGCGCTTGAATGGGCCCCCTCGTTATTCTCTAGTGTAAGAGTGTGTTCCCTCGCTCAATCATTCACGCCGCGCCCCGTCGTCTGGCTAACATGTATCTTCCCGCACGATAGAGGTATTTTGTAAACAACTTCAGTGGCACACTTCATAAACGGCCACGCATGCTTCTTTTTACAGCCTTTCAGCTGCTCAGCATGATTTCAAGTGATGCACAGGCACAACTTTGCTAGTTTGTTTGGGGCAGCGAACTCCAGCAGTACTTAATAAATAAATAAAGTACTTCATGCCGACTCGCCACCTTTTTGAGGTTTTTTGTAACTTTATGTATATCTGGTTCAAACAGCTGCTAGTGAGCACCCGTCCCTTCCATAAGTTTTCTTCGTTTGTTTGGTAGGGGTTTTGTCGCGAAATCGACTTTTCCCTTCAGGCATTCATATCTATTCACAGCACATGTTTAATGCCCGTAGCATAATATTACATGCTATTTTTGTATTCATACTTGCTTGTTAAGAGAACAACAGCTGTGCCTATTGGGTCAATTGGATGCAATATCTTCTTTTTGCACAAAACCGTTATAAAATGCCTCACCAGCGTAAATATTTTCTCAGTATTGTTAATTTTATCAAGAAATATGAAATACTGTAATCACCGTAACTTTGTGCGTCATACTTCAATTGATTGATGTGTGCAGCTAATGTCTTAAAACCACCATATATTATGAGACGCCTTAGTGGAGGGCTCCGGCAATTTTCAACCACCTGGAGTTCTTGTGCACCCAAATCGGAGCGAACGGGCCTACAGCATTTTAGCCTCCATCAAAAATGCAGACCAGTACCTTAGCCACTAAACCACCGCTGCAGGGCCATCATCATTCAGATCTAACAGAGATGAGCCAACCGTAATTATAATTTCATTGACTCTGCAGTAACCTCACGTCCAAAGAAAAGAAAAAAGTAGAGTGGTTTAAAATGTTTCGTACCCCTTTCTCACAGGTGCATAACGCTTTTTAAGTCTCTTTCGCCATGGTACATTTTTGCTCTGCAGAAGAGTGCTTTATGATTTGGAAGTGGCTACTAATACTCGCTGTCACAGGACAAAAATATTTTAGCCCTTTATTACTCACGCATGCAGATGCCATACAATAACGAGTACTAGTATGAGTGCTGGCCGTCTTTCAGAGTGATTTATGAGGTTGTTGCCGCATTAGGATACGATAAATAAAATCGTACGCCACTTTTTTTTTCGCCACCACCTCGAACTCCTTTACGAATCTCGAATTTCTGGGTCACCTGTCAAACAGTTTGACAGGCTCGGCAAATGCTATTGTGAGTTTTAGCGTTGTTTGCACTGTAGAACAGTTCAAGAGACTGCTTACTGAAATAGCAGCGCTCTCGGGAATTTGAATGAATTAACGGATGTTAGCAGCGCTCTCGTGAATTTTGAATGAATTAACGGATGTTAAATAGTTCCTGCAAACTTTTTTTCTTTTGGATGATTCAGTTTAATTTGTTTTACTACTGTAACTTCGGAGCCCAACGGCGGTGGTCTAGTGGCTATGGTACTCGGCTGCTGACCCGCAGGTCGCGGGATCGAATGCCGGCTGGGGCGGCTGCATTTCCAACGGAGGAAGAAGTGTGGTTGGCCCGTGTGCTCAGATTTGGGTGCACGCTAAAGAACCCCAGGGGGTCGAAATTTCAGGAGCCCTCCTTTACGGCGTTCTCACAATCAGATGGTTATTTTGGGGCATTAAACCCCACATATCAATCAATGCTCCAAATTTAGAATTTCAGGCTTAAAAATGCTGCGTTTGTTTTTTCCTAAAACCTGCTCCAAATTTAAATTTTCTTCCTGGGAAAGCAAGATATGATGCGCCAAGTTATTGCTTCATATTTTAACTTGGCTGTTCCACCATTGTTAGCTCTAAGTGGCTACTCTTTCACGCCGATTTGTGTTTCCAGTTTATGGTCTTTGATGTTGCATTGTTTCAGGGTGACATGTTATTATATGATGCGTTTAATATTTTACATCTTTACATCAACTATTCTGCATGATTAGTATGTATTGACGCTGTTAAGTCATTGTGATTTTGCCTTTTGTTTTCACTCCTGTATTATTGTTTATCCAGTATTCTGAATGTCTGAACACACAAGGGTTTTTGTGAAATGAAAACACCAGTTTAAGACTGTTTCTTTTTATATTCAATATTATACCACTGGCCTTAAGTATTATGCATAAGGCATGCCACAAATGCAAACTGTGGCAATTGCAGTGTGCTTTGATATATCATTTCAGTATATTGAAGCAATAAGGCATGCTGCATTGCACTCTTCCTGCTGTTTGTACGCTTCACTGCACTGTACTTTGTTTTGCATTGAAGCATGTTAAAACTAGTCTTTCATTTTTAAGTGCAAATAAAGGCTCTTCTGTTGTACTTTGATATGCATGGCTTGGGCGTTAGGGCTTCATGCCATACCATTGCCCTCTGATTTCTGGTCTTTTTTTGTAGCAAATGGCATTCTGCTCTGCACACCTATAAAAGGTTTTTGATTAAGCTACAATTCGTCTCTGAAGCATGTATGTCCTCTGTGTTTAATAAAATAAAGCTTGATTAAACTATGCACTATGGGATAACTTTGTGAACGTTGTGTTACGTGTCACAGCACATTTTTAGCGATGTCTTCGCATTCAGCTAGGATTACATGTTATATGTGAGAGCCGTATATGCCGTGCTTCATATATGCACCATTAAAGCAGTGCTAGAGCCAGGATTATCACACTGCGGCAGGAGCCACTACAATAGGACATCTGCGCATGAACGATATAGCTGAAGGTTCAGCTTTCACGTCCTTTCTTGGGGGCCTACTGGAAAGGGGTAACACTCGAATTATGATATTTTTGCATTGGTGTTGGGGCATTATTCTGCATGAACACCCCCACACTCTTTTTGCTGTATGGGTAAATTACACCCCTACACTACTTTATTTTTTAAGGGTGTTATGTTGTTATAGCAACATCACACCCTTACGCCCTTACGATTATTTAGGTGTACATTTGCTTTTACACCCCCACTCCCTCAAGGCCACTTGGGTGTACATTTACTTTTACACCCTAAAAAAAAGGTTCGAACCCTAGGGTGCGAATTAGGAAATCCACCCATTGTATAGGTGTAGTCCTGCTTGTTACACCCATTTGGTGGGGTGTAGGTGTGTGAGTTGTGGAAATTATATTACACCGATAAGGGTGCAATTTGGTTTACAGTGTATTCGTGCGTGAGGGTATGCGAGTGTGTGTGTAGTGTGTTTTGTGCACACGTTAAACATAAGCATACTTAAAACATAAAAAAAGGTCAGGATAATAAAGCGAAGAATGTATTTTTTAAGAATGCCAGGAGATAAAGCTCTAACACCAGCAAAATAATTTAAACTACTTTTGCGGACAATGCGAACTCATATCTACCAGCAAAAGTACGCTGAAGCCCGAACTTTTCTGCGTAGGAAGTTCTTGCAAATAAAGAAAACTTGAACAGATGATAATCAAGGCATGTTTTCACTCCCATAATAGCTGTTCGATAAGAAATTTTTGTAACAATTCAGTTTGCAACTTTTTTCGTGTTAGAATATCAAAAATGAGGTTTTGTTAAAAACTGGCTTCCTGGACCATTTTTTTTCTCTCGCGTTGCCTGTACATGTAGGATTTCTATGAAAAAGCAGGCAAGCTTGAGTAAGCCGTGCTATAAAGACGTCACTGTCTACTTCCACCATGATAGAAGTAGCATTGCAACAGCCTGACGGAGCGTCGAAGCTAGGCGATTCATCTCTTGTAGCCAAGGCTCTTGGCAAGTGCAGTGGCATTGAATGAGGTTTATCACCAGACACAGTAACTGCAGAATGCATGGCAAAGTTCGAACTGCTCACTCATGCGATGTAATATCTCTTTGTCATGTTAATCATTGGAATAAGCTATATTATCGTCAGTAATTGGAGTAAAGCCCTGTTACGTTGCTTTGTCGAATGTGTTGCCAACGCATGTGTGCTTCACTGTTGTTATCCGTAGCTGGAAGCCAATTTTTTTGGTGACCATGGTATATCTTGATCAGTGTGATTGGAAAACGGCAACAATCTGCGCTGAAAATTGAGACCTTTGGAGGGTCTCTGAGCAAACAGGAGCAGATCTACAATAGATGGTCGTTAATAATGATTCGAGGTGACACCGAAAAACACGAACATTTGCGCAGGTTCTGCGAATTTACAACAGCAGAGCGTAATTAACTTCGGTCAGTTAATTTGGGGGCTGTGCCAACATTGTCTACTTTTTCTTAGTTCCTGGCGCATTTATCGTGTCGCTCATGACTGGACATCGAAATTGCTGAGTCCTTGCTTCAACTACCTTCTGCTGGCCGGATCATTCTGTCTAGAAACAGAAATAAATTTTTCAAGACGGAGCCATGTCTGCGCACAACACCTTGTGCTGGAATAACGGCTCATTCGCTTCGACTAGCAAATTCACCTTGTGTGTGTACTGTAATCAACAACTAACTAAAATGAGTTACAATAAGAGCTCCGTTGTATTTCAATCAACGTCAAACCTGCCACTGGAGTAATTGCAAGAGCTTGGCTATTACTCGCTAGCCCTGTGCATTAGTTTGTCCAAGTCGTGTCTATAGTAGAATGCCCTTGAGCGCAAAACACATCAACTGTTACGAAGGCTAGCCAAAAAAGGAAGATGGTGAGTTTATTCTGCCACAGCATCAGACAGGGTATTTCCAAATGTACGGTGAGAAAGTATGCAGTATCTAATGCACATGAGCTAGAAAAATAGTTCAAACAAATACCCATAGTAAAGGCGAAGTGAAATCACGTTAACACCAACTGCTACCACTTCGCAACAAAATACTGACTACCTGAAAAAGATAGCGTGGTATTCCTGCGTACCATGTAGTGGTAAGTATATACTTCTGTACCCGAGAAAATAATGCATATTACCAGCTTGCACGCAAATTTACGTAGGATCGTTCTATATTGCTCCCCGTCGCCCCAAAATGGCCATATGAGCCCGCCTGATACGCAAGACCCTTTCAAGTAGTCCGTTCTAATTATCAGCTGGAATTCATTCGCGCTGGTTAAAAGAATTCGTTAGCGATGCGAGTTTACAAGTCTGTAAATGCAAATAATTCTTCACAGGCACAGTAGCAGCCCACATCGGTGTCAGCAGGATTTTGTTTTGGGTGGTGGACACCCATGCCGCATAGCTACTGGTAAGGGCAGGAAGCGCTGGAGCAGCTTTTGTAAAGGCCAGTGCTTGTAAGGGCCAGTGTACGGCCCTACTGACGTCCATGGCGGCACATATTCAGGAACTCCAGAAAAAAGAGTGCGACCCCACCGATACCGGCTGTTATGGCTGACCGTCACTAGTGACGTGATCTCTATGAGAAGGGGACTGAAAATACGTTGGCCCGTCTCGAGAAACCTTGAGCCTTCGAGAAACGGGCTTCCGAGGTGGCAAGTATCCTAAAAAAAGGAATATAGTTTTGCAATATGCGAGAGACGGCGAAGTGACGTATCAGTTGATGCCTCCCCCACAATGGACCATTTTGGCTTGTTTGGTAAGCTATGGTACCCACCTGCCTCGCATATCTTAGCAAAAATAATGAAGCCACCCTGCACTAATTCGCGCCCTTCTCTGAAGACAACGCAACTCGCTCTACAACTTGTCCTCTCAGCTGACCCCTTGCGAGTATTTAAAGCAAGAACTTTGAATCAGAGGGTGCAACGACCCATCGGTGACCATGTTTTATTGGCTGGTGCCTGGTGGATGGTGACGTTTGTGATTGCGCGCTCGTCCCCAATAAAATTAGAAAACAACTAAGATCATAAAATATTAAAGAAACAGTGGCTCTGAAATTTTCAGAACTTCATTTAAATTGTCTTCAAGGAGTGCCTTTTGCCAAAGTCTTTGTTGTTGTGCGAAAAAGCGCTGTGGGATAAAAAAAAATTGCCCGCAGCTTCCCTCGGGGGAACACTGAGGAGGATGCGGAGCATATAATTGGTTAACGGGGTGTTAAAGTGCGACTTACTTGGTCGATGGCTAAATTGGTTAACGTGGTTGTGAAATGGGGTGTTAAATTGCGACTTACTTGGGTCGATGGCTAAATTGGTTAACGTGGTTGTAGGAGGGGGTGTTAAATGAGTGAACACGTACACACGTATGCGAAAGGACGGCGCTGGTCGAAGGGACGTCGATCATTGTGTTTGTGGATTCGTTAGAATTCATTTCACCGCGACCTTGGACGTCGACGCGCCGTACAAACCAACCGACGAGCGGCAACTGAGCGAGCGAGCGCCGACCTTGAGTATATATACAGCACGACGGCGCATGCACTGTCAGCTGTTGAATGTTCTCGAAGCGCGACGCCACATGCGCGTCCACTGGAGAATCAGGAGAATTGTAGATGTCGAACGCGGTGTGTAGAGGAGGAAGGGTGCACAGATGGTGGAGGAGTGAAGCGCGCGCGGTGTGTAGAGGAGGAAGGGATGCACAGATGGTGGAAGAGTGGGCGACGGCGCGACGGCGCATGCGCGCGCGTCAGCTGTCGAATGTTCGAGAAGCGGTGTGGACGGCGCGGACGGCGCGGACGGCGCACTACAAGGCGCGAGTATAATATGCTCCGCATCTAAAAGGTGCTACTATCTACCCACGTGTCGTTACGCAACTGGGGCCGGATTCCCAAAACTCACTTGCAAAAAGATTTTGTTGCGTGGGTCAATTCACGAAACGAAAGAAACGTCGTAAGAGGCCATCGTTGTCAAAATGGCCGCTGCAATAAAGCGCGCTGTGACTGCCCAGGAACATGTCAGCGACGGTGATGCAGTTGCTATATTTCCTTACGTCACCTAAAAGTGCTCGTCAGTAGATTCACGAAGCAAAACTTTGCGTAACAACAGCGTGACTAAGAGAAAATCCTAAGAGTCGTCCGGACCACTTTTAGGAACAATGTGACTACCTTTAACCTGCAGCCTCAGTGGTATACTCTGGTGTCCTGGCTCGTTTTGAGTTAATTCACTCCCATGTAGGGCTGCCTGATTACTGCTGGTGCGTTTTTATTTCTTTCAGCGCTTTGAGTTTCTTGTGTTGTTTCCCTTGTACGCAGTGGATGGTATTGACAACCACCGTAGTCTAATAAGCTTGAAGTTCCATAACTGAAGAATCCTATTTGGCGTCAATTGCGTTAAATTATGCATGTAAATATGTGTGGTTGGATGAAAACCAATATGCTACGTGAATGGTCGGTGCGTTCGAACGCAGCACGGCATAGTATCAACCTTATTTGTTATGTTGTTGAGTTGTGCCTCATCTCGTCTAATTAAAAGTACGACTCGAGAACCTTGCCTCATTGGTGGAAATTACCACCAAATAGTTTAATGGGAGCACATTCCTTACACGGTATTGTAAACAAAAATGAAAGGAACCATTTAGTGAGTGGTTCATACAGCTTGTTCTCTTGTGTACTTCGATTGGCTCTAACTGTCCAATGGGAGCGATCTCAGAAATGCAGCTGCCGAAACACTTCGGGAGGATTTGGAACGGCGCATACTTTTTAAACATAAGCGTATTAGGGGTGTGCGTGATTACGCACAGAACTACAAACAAATCAAGTGTTTTCACCTTAATTGCTCAAAAACCGATATGGACCGTGATAATATGGCAAGTAGTCGGGATAAAATGACCCTAAACTTTAAACGGAACCGGAAATATGCAAAGCCTCATAATTCTGCGGCCCGCCGCGGTGGTCTAGTGGCTACTCGGCTGCTGAACCGCAGGTCGCGGATTCAAATCCCGGCTGTGGCGGCTGCATTGCCGATGGAGGCGGAAGTGTTGTAGGCCTGTGTGCTCAGATTTGGGTGCATGTTAATGAACCCCAGATGGTCGAGGTTTCTGAAGCCCTCCACTACGGCGTATATCATAATTCTAAGGTGGTTTTGGGACGTTAAACCCTATATATCAATCAATCATATCATGATTCTGGAGCAAACCTTGGCTTATTTCGTCCCTGCGACAATTACCAGCCGTTTCACTTAGCGCACGAACATCTTTCAAAGGTAGAGCGAGCCACTGACATGTATTTTGTGCGACGCAGCTACCACTTGACCTGGGAATAATTGCGTTGCGAAGGCGAATCCCCCGTCGCATGCTCTGATCGAAGCAGACGACAAACGCAAGCAGACGACTGCTCGGCTGACAGGCACAGCGTGTTATTGGTTTTGAAGCAATAGCCTCAACATTACCTCACTCCGTGACGTTACCAAAACACTTCTTTCATGCGCTGTGGTGTGATGAACCGAAGCTGCGAGATGCTATATTATGTTGTTAATCGTGCTACTTTGGCAGCGCGCCTAGGCTGTTTTTCGGTAAGAATTTGAGAGTTCTATGTGGTAGCAAGAGCCCGTGAACGCAAAGCTTCCCTCCCGCCCCCAAAAAGAGCAATATTTCACCGGTGCATTGCTTTGGATGAAGTCGTAGGCGAGTACAGGCTAACTAAAGGTTTCCGAGTTGGTCTGGCCATCTTTTTTGCACGGCACTAGAGCTTTGACAACAGCAGGTCATGGCCAGTTCTTACACTGTATCAATGAACGTGCACGCCTGGCGAGCGCTTCATTACTGTCATCGGCAGCTTCCAGTCTGAAGATGTCCTTTGCCTGTTGGCCCTAGAGCAGCACACTTGGTTCCTCATGACACTGACGGCTACTAAATGCTGCCATAGGTGAGTTGACCTTGCAGAACTGCATTTGTTGACGCAGTACTATAACGTGTACAAGCTTTAAGCCCATCAGATGTAATGTTTTTTATGTTAAGTTCAAGCTTGACGAATTTACTACTACTGTTATATACCTACATATATTACGGAGAAGCGGGCCAATACATCATAAGTTTTTCTTGATTTGATATAAATGAGATAAGTGAGCTCCTGTTTGATTATTAGGGTGGGCCTGTCGATTTATCACGTTTGATAGTTGGAAAGTTGACGCGAATTTATTTTCCAGGAGCCAGGTTGCACTTGAGGAATTTATGTTATTTTGAAAAATTAGTTCCATAGACGATTACCGCTGTGATAGCACTATACTTTACTAGGACATATATATTGTAATACGTAAATTTTGCATGAGGCTTCACATTGTTTCAAGTGATTATAGCAGATTCGGTCACTTTGACAGAGTGATAGCTTTGTCAAATAAGTATTAGAAGTGTAGGACAGCAACTAGCTGCTCCAGTAGTAGCTTGTCTAAGTGACTATGTTCAGCCGGCAGAGTTTTCTGTTAAGTAAGGGAGCACACCGTCAAATTCGGCTTCGCGAAATGAAGATTGTACGCTTGCGTATAGGTGACGTAAAGCTGCTTGGAAACGTCTACGCCACAACAATACTCCAAAAAATTTGGTTGACTCTGAATTTCACACAGCACTGTTTAAGCGTACAGATGCAATAGCTAAACATAAGAAGAAATCTGACTTAGTTTCGCGTTTACGAAATCCTGATAAAAAATCTATCCTGTACAGGTTTCTACAGAACAAAAAATCGACGCAGGTACCAGCATATCCGCATTCAGTAGTGTTGTCTTCTAAAGAGGCAACTGATTTGTTAGAGGGCATCGCAAAAGCACTTGAAGCGCGTTTCGCTTCGTCATGCTTGAGACCTATGACATTAAAAAGCTCAACCTCGGACTTTCGGGAATCACTACGGTGGAACTTGCAGATCTCATGCTATATGTAAATCAAGCTGCTCCCGGTCCGAATCAGAATACAAACTCTATGATTATATTGATAATTAATTCCCACCCCGATGAGGTTTTTAAATATTGTCAACTGCTCCTTACAGCACACATGGATTTCAAGCGCACGGAAAATTGGTAAAGTTTTGTTGCTGCAAAAAATCAAAGACTCGGGTATGTCCTGGATTAATGTTGGCCGATTTCGCTTGCTTCAACTTAGTTAAAATTATTGAAAAAAATTATTCAGAGAAGTTCTGAGTGAATTCATAGCACGTCAGTGCATTCTTTCACAAAGGCAAGTAGGATTTAGACCGGTGTGCTCTATATGATCGGCTCATGTTGATTTGGAAAGCCGAATTCACCTTGCGAAAGTATCTGGTGAGCTATCACCATTAGTCGCATTATATATTGCAAAAGCCTACGATAGTATGGAACAGAGTACATTATTTCAAGATTAGTGAGCTGTGATGTGCCAAGTACAATATATCTTGGGTTCAGGAGTTTCTCTTTCAGAGACGATTCTTTTGTTGCTATGAGGGAATGACTTCTGCCTCATATAAGTCAACAAGAGGTGTTTCCGAAAGGATAAGTTCTGTCACCTCTATAATTAATATCTTATTATCATTCAGTCTCGTTCATAAAAATCTTCCTCTTTATGTCTACATCGATGATATTGCTTTTTTTCGTCATCCCGACATATCAATAGTTTGTATCAAATCTGACAGTCATATTTGAATGAGCTTGAGGTATGGCTTGGCGGGCTGTCTTTTTCGCTTAATGTTATCTAAGGTGCTCTGCTTGTATTTCCTCTATCTGTTCCCGTATTTCTTTCACTGCATTATCGAATTGATCCGATTCCCCAAGTAATGGCAATAGCATACCTTGGCATTGTTTGCGTGGACATTTTAAATTTGCAGCAACAAATAGAATGAAACACACGTAAAACAGAAAGCACCTCAAGATTGCTACGCCAATTTTGCAATTAGAATTCAAGGATGCGCAGGGATACGTTACTTACAATATACAAACTTTACGTACATCCAACTCTGGGGTCTGGTTGCGTTCTGTTTTCCGGAAGTGCTGAGTACAAATTAAGAGCTTTTATATTGCTGGAAGGCAAGCACTGCGGCTGTGTCTCGGGCTACCTAGGTGTGTTAAGAATACCGTGCTTTATTTGGAAGCTCGAATCATTCCACTTGATGCAAGATTTTCGACAGCTTACGGTGAAACATTTTAAAAATTCTACGATGTGCCCTTCTTCTGTTCACAGATAGTTTTCATCAAATATCCAGGTCATTTCTTTAAGCGCCAGTGGTGTCATTATCAAATACCCCAAGTCATTTTTGTCAAATCTTTGTTATGAAATCTTCACGTTTCCCTCCAGCATTGAACTCTTCGAACCATATACTCGGTGCTAGTTGACTTAATTTTCGACGACATTTTCCCCAAAAATGCCAAGTTACTTCCAAAGCATGTTTTGGAGGGCCTTCTTCAAGACTGTCTCAGCCATTTTTCTTAATACGTGGTAATTCGACGGATGCAGCGCTAAATCTTCACAAGGCTGGAGTAGGTATTTTTTCTCATCAGCTGAATTGGTCTTATGCGCTCCGATTGCCTGATTTCGCACAAATTCATCTCTCAGAGTTTCCAGCTTTTACATTGGTTCTTTGAAAACTAAGTTCTCAGCAATCAAAAGCTATAATATTTCGGATGCTTTGTCTGTATGTACACATCTACGTCCGCAAAGCAGTCTCCTCTTCTCAGGATATTTTGGTCTCTCGTACCGCGCAGCCTATTTGAAGTTCGGTGTCTATGGGTCGTCGGGCATGCTGGAATTGCACTAAATCAAATTGCTGACTCGCTCGCTTCTGCATCTCTAAATTTCCCGGTGGCACTAGTAGCTCAACAGTCTTCCTTTATCACTGCCGAACGATTCAAATGCCTGTTCATCTTAAAAATCAACGAAACATCGCTCTTACAATCTGAAAAATTACGGCACTTGCAATTGACATAAAGCACCGCAAGATGCCGTTCCCGTCAATGTAAAGTGACCCTCACAAGCTTTCGCTGTAGAGTTCCTCGGTTCAATTTTTATCTCCACAAATCAGGAATTTCATTAACTAACCTACGTGCTGTTTGCAATGAACTGAAAACAATCGATCACTTTCTTCTCACATGCCACCGCTCGCCTCATTGCACCGAATAATTTTTTAGAGACCTATTGGTATGCTTGGATAGACAGTTAATACAGCCACCTTTTATCATACGTATCCAGTC
>WOVY01008251.1:0-21295 GCA_013436015.1 Rhipicephalus annulatus
AATGTCTTCATCAGCATAATTGGATTGCCATCTGGGCCTACTGATGTACTACTAGGAACCCTCTTCTCAGCCCTTACCCACTCTCGTTGTGAAAATGGAGCCATTGCGTCACTTGACTCATCTTTGTCAATTGTGGTCCACGAAGCAGTTCTTCGTTGAAACTTGTCTGTCAACCTTGTTCTTACATATTCAATAGCTTCGTCCCCTTTTAACCTAGCACCTTGAGCCGTACTTGTAAACCTCTGCTCTACGCTCGTCTCATTTCTTAGGGAGTTTAGATGGTTCGAAAATTTCGCAGCTGCCTATCTATGTTTTTATGTCATTTGCACCTATGACGCCAGTTGCTTTGTCCCCTCCCTCCCCCACCACTACTTCGCTGAAGCTGGGCCTTGCGACAATTGAACTGGCTGAACCTGTTTTTCCAAACTTGCTTGCTCTTTCTTCTCCGTGGTTCTGCTTGCCGTTTGCCTACTGTTCTCTCTGTGGGCCACTCCTTTGTTGACCTTGGCTAGTGCTTCCTCGGAGGACTTCAACCTTTCTCCCATTGCCCTCATTTTCTCTTGCTCTGTCACCAACGCATTCTTCAGCTCGGTGATTCACATCTGCAGTTCACTCTGGGCAACCATCACTTTCTCCATTTTTTCCTCGACCTCACATTGCCTTCACTTCACGTCAGCCTCTTTCCCATCAGCTTCTACACTTGGGTCCATTTTCAAACCCACCCCGCATCCTGAGCACTTTACAGTCTTTTTGACCATGTCTTTCTCACACCAATTGTCCCTATGACTTGTCTCACTGGATAATAACAAAACTCAAGCCCTGCCCTACGGGAAAAAGATAGTCTATGCTCTACTACAAAAATTTGCGTGTTAGATGTACGTGCACCTCCCCGACGGGATGGCAAGAAAAAAAAAACGACAGCAAAAAACAAAATGTTAAGCACACACACACACACACAAACTAATAAATACCTGGTGACTGACCCCCGAAAACGCCGCATAATGTAATAATTGCTACAAAGATTTTAGCTGCTGCCTATAAAGACAAGCTCAAAACATGCACAACCACTTTTCTGCGCAGTCGATCTGGAGCGCTTATACGACCTTCAGCGGTGAGCGCCGCTGTGCGGAGGAGGACTACGCCATGACTACGTCTGAAATTACGTTCTGCGTGCGATTGGGAATGCCGGAAGGAAACCCGCAGGCAAGCCAACTCAAAGGCAATTGAAAAAAAGCAAAGCAAGAGAAAGGGAATAGTATAGACACAAAAAATTGAAAAAGAAAGAGGAAGCGATATATAAAAAGTGATAGACGGAGAAAGAGCAGAAATGTGAAGATAAAATAGAAAGAGCTGTAAAAAGAGACTGAAATGAATATAAATGAAATGAAAGAAGTAGAAAAGAAGGAAAGAGAGACAATAAAACCGAATAGAATATTATGACTGAAAAAATATTTTAAAGAGAGACAAAGAAAAAGAAAAAAGAAATTGAGAAAGAAGGAGAAAACTAGAAAAGGAAATAAGCAGTCGAACTCAATCGGTTCCTAGCCAATACTTATGATGTAACATTTGATCACGTGAGTGCTTTGTGCATCGGCGTGTGAATGGTAATGAGCCTAATCAAGCCTAGACCAGGTGAGTGCCGACCAGCTGCGATGTTCCAACACTTTGCGCGACATAGGGAAAGCTTCGAAATATTGCTCAGTGCAGAACCCTTCACGGACTCTGCTCGGAATTCGTACATGTATTTCCTGTTGTGAAATTTTGCTCACAGTATAGCGTTCAGGCCATATAAAAGCTCCCAATGCACAAATTCAGAAGTAAAACCAACGAACAAAGTTTAAATATTATACGAAACAGAAATAAACAACAAGTACTCAAATTATTGACTAAATATTGCTGAAAACGTTTCGGAAGCCTGTGGTGACCTCCAGGACTTAAACGAGCTTGCGAATGATGCTAGCCTTTAAGCTGTGTACACACGATGGACGAAATAGTCATTCAGGCCTGCGGATTGCGTATTACGTAAACCTACGTCACCCGTTCCAGCGTACCGCTTCAGTTCATGCGGAGCTATTCGTGAAGCCATGAAAGCACTTATCACGGTTGGTGTCCTCGGAGAGACTTGCCAAAATCCCTGCTTAAAGCGTGTGTTCTCCCCTTTCGTGTCATGGAAGGTTGGAGAGTTTATCTGAAACACGTGACATGTCACGTGACTTTACGTCTGCGTTTACGTCCGTCTTGTAAATACAGCCTGTGCTTTATCAGAGATGCATCGCTGCATCCGAGGACAAGATTAACGTGATGAATACAATGCAGGCGACTAGTAGCTGCCGTACGAAGGACGAAGTCGATGAAGCGCTGCAAATATCACATGGTCGCACGTCATCCACCTTTTGGTGATTCACGCAGGCAGAACTCTCTGAATGGTTGTGGCTGGGTGCCCGAGCTACGACGTATTTTTTTCAGATTCGACAGAAGTAGAGCTGCCGTACGTTCCTTCCTTCTTATATATATATATATATATATATATATATATATATAAAGTCCACATTTTCAGTGACTCTGTCCAATAATCTTTGTGTTCTTTTTTTCTTTTCAAATTGTTGCAGCCCCTATAAATTCATCTTCATTCTAACTTATCCTCCGACTTGTTTGATTGTGTTCTCATTTATTGCGCCATGTACATATCAGCGTTGACTGACGCGATCAGTGGGACGATAAATAACCCTGCTCAAGACAGCAAGCTTGAGTTTCACCACTAGGCTTTGCAGTATGAGCTGCTTTCTGTACAAGCCCGCAGCTGTTTGTGACCTAAGTATTTTTTTTCACAGACCAGATGAAACATGTCGTTAAACAGGGGCATTTTGCATAATAATCAGTTATATGTAGCTAAAAGCAAGCAATGCTCATTTGGAAGCACCAAAGTTTGTTTTCCATAGAAACACTATTTACCGTGTTTAATGAAACAAACATTCTTTACCTAAATTTTACCGATGTCTTGATAACAAAAATCCATCGATATACAAGTGAAGAACACAGAACTGTAGAAGAATGTTTACTAATACACGAGTCTATGCTACTCGCTTGTTAGTAATAAGTCTTTTGTTGCCTTGTCAATCGTTAAATTGGCACTGACGTATTCAATTAAAGCCACCTAAATTTTTCGGTATTTTTTTCACTACTTTTCATTCGTTTTACCATTCCCACTTCAACATATACGGTAAATTCGTTGGCAAAAGGGCCCCACACCGGTATTTAGGCAAATAAACAAAAGTAAAAGAACCTGTTTCGCAAAGGTGTCTCTTAGGAGGTGCAAACATGCTTTCGACACGCGCCATGTCGCCGGCTGCCCTAAGAGCAGCTTCAGCTCGAGGCTTACGAGCAAGAGAGTTTCGCCATGGCATGTAAAGGGCAAGCGGCAACGCGAGAGGGATTATGGAGCGGTTTCTGAAAACGGGTGACGGCGGCTGCTTGACGCGAGTAAACAGTTTGTAGACTTTTTGCCTTCCCGTGGCTGCTCTCGCGTAGCATTGCGGTGGCGTTGAGGCTCGCGAGGTCTTGCAGCACACAGCAACAGTTCCTGCAAAAAACGGGCTGGCATAGGTGTGCCGTCGAGAAAAAGAAGCAATGCGAACATGCTGAACACTTATACATAGAAATTTCACGCTGCTCATTTGTCGATAACGTGAAAGTTTTTTATAAAATCGAAGTACAAAACGAGCGTAATTTCTTAGTGAAAAAAGTAGAAGTACTGTTAAAGAATAATGAACGTAGGCTAAAACACGGTGTTCGGTACGTAAAGAATTATTGCGGCTTATGCATTTAGGCATAGTCAAGATGATGGTCCGCAACAACGCTGAAAGGAAAACCTCAGAGAGAAATATAAGGAAGTGTTATCAATGAGTCGCAATATGTTGATCAGGACATCAGTCATATGGACTGTATCATAAAATGCTACCTATAAGAAGAAACGTTGTGGATAATCTAGAAAATATTTATTCCTTAAAACCCTTGACAGGTAAAAATTCACTTCACTGCCCAAGTAAAACAACATACGTTTTAAAGATATATAGGGGGAGCATCGAAAACAGAAGTCTTATCTACAAAAACCCTAAAGAGAAAGGTTTCAAAGCGACATCAAGGTGAGCAGCTATTGAAAAAGAGTCCGCATAGCGTGCTCAGTCTTGTGTAGGCTTATTGCTACAGAAAAAAAGCTTGAATAATAATTACGTTCCCTGTCCATAGTCACTAAGATATAGAAACAATGTCGCTTCACTAATCATCTCAGCTAATCTTCTTTTCATTCGAGCTTCTGCACCTTTATTCTTGTTTATGAGGTCGCCTGTGTAAGGCGAATACAAAATATTGTAGCTCGCGTTGGAATACATGAACACGCTTTATTTCTTGGCTTCTTGATGTTTAATGACTTTAAGTGCACTATGTAGAGCAGGACGTTCCCCAGTTGTCGATGACGTCTGGTGGTATGACCGATTCCTTGTCATTGTCGCTATTGCTGGAAAGGCCATGGACCCTGCAGACACATCCGCTTCAGTTGAAGCGTCAGTGTATATGATTATGCTCACAGTAGTGCTCATACAACAAGAGAAGACAAAGCTGCTTTAGCGCTGGAGAGGAGAGCTGGGTTTTTGACCGTATGCCTGGAATTGTGAGTTGAACCTGTGGATGTGTCATACACCGTGGAAGTTTTGAAATTCTGGATGAAGTTATGCGTCTCGTGGATATGCGTGTACGATATAACAAGACTGTCCGGCAAGGTAAGGCACGAGGTTGGTCTTCAGGCAGTGAGGCTAGATGGTGGAAAGGAACGCGAGTAGGATACATCACGTGTGCTTTGAGCATTTCAATTACGTAATGAGCCTTGAGTGGGTAGTCATTTGCAATCGTAATTTTTTCTGTGGTTGACAAACATTGCAGTAGCCCCAGACAAACTCACGGATCCATCGCCTGGATGCTTTCGAGAGCACGAACGCTGGTTCTGCAGGTATTGGTCAACACAGATAAGATGTATCGCAAATAGCCGAGAAAAAGCGTCTTGTACAATTGCATCACTGGATGTACTGAAGTCCCCTAGGTTTTTCCTCCAAGACACTTGAATAAGTTAGCAATTTCCGTCAGCCTCTTCTACAACTAGGCCACATGTGGGCTCCAGCAGAGTTCTCTATCAATAAATACACCTAAAATTCTGTGCGTCATGACATATGGTATGACTTGGCCGTTGATAGATATAGTGTATGGTCTCATACGCTATATCTTCGTAGTGGGCTTCGTATACTTCGATAATGTGGAGTTCTTTATCAAGCACTGACTTCCACAGATACGCACAACGAAGCATTCGGCTTGCAGGGGAGAGCAGATGTACTCTGACAAGCATTTCGGAATTTTTATATTGAGTTACAGGTGCTGAAAGCCTAAAACGTGGATGATAACACGCGTTTGTAGACATTGAAATAGGATATTTCGGAGGAACGTTTTCAAAAGAGCGAAAACATAATCACTGAGTAGAAGTATGGCGACGCAAATACAAGAATACACATCCTCAAATATCTTTAAGCAACGTAGATTCTGAGTTTCCATCAGTACAATATCTGAGTGTAATATCATTTAATGAATAATACGGCAGCCGATTTATCTGCTTTATCAGTAAAAATGTCAATGGTAAATTGCCTGATAAATATGTGGTCCAAATGTAACTCAAGCATATTTTGCCTAAAAGACACACACCAGTCATGTGATGTGTTATATCTTTTGCCTTGCGCAGTTTACCGTCCACCTATGGTAAAATATGATATTTCATCTCTTACTCGCAAAAGAAATTGCAGTCGTGGAGGAAAAATTAGAATTGTCATCTTGCACTAGGCTGCGTAACATTACAGCTCTTGAGTTACGGCTTCTAAGGAGTACTGTACCAACTACGAAGTTCAGTCCTTTACACTGGCAGAAAATTGACTTACTGTAAGTCCACAAAAAATTCATGGACCAAAGAATCGAACAAAGATGCACAAACATTACAAACTATTGCCAACTGTTTACGTTTATAACAGGCAACTTTACATTCATAGTAAAAGGCACTGCAGCGCAAGCTTGTACATGCTAACATACGTGAAAGAAAACGCAAGATGACCAGGAAACTTAGGCAAAAAAATGGTGTAATAGCAATATCTTGGGCAGTCCGCCTGAAAACCATAATAACTACGAGGCATACAGCACTGGAGAGCATTGAAGCCATCCAACACTGGTGTTACTATATTTATTATTCTGCATTGTGATATGGAATCGTACTATTTTAAGTTAGATTTCCTAGAGCTAGGATTTCATACAAGAAAACTGCTGCTGATAATATATTTGATCTGTCAGGGTCAGGCCTCTGAAAAACTCAAAATTAAGGTTAACAAGAGAAACAGAGGAAAGAACCTGTTAATTTCTCTTGCGGAAGTGGGGGCTGCGTAAATAATGCACATTTGCTTGCATTTCAAAACAAAGAGCTTAACAAAAGCATTGTGTATGAAGAGCTTGTCAGGTGTTTTCTTTAGCAGATGAATTTGCATTTTGTAGGCTCAACCGCAAGACAAAGTTTTGGGCCTAATTCTCGTTCTCCGAGCTTCACACTATATAAAAGCAGATTTTTCTGCATAATAAATGACCTTCTTTTTGTGAGGACAAGTTTGTTGGCATTTTGCTTAAACTAGAGCATAAAAACTTAAGGCCTTAAAGCTTGCTTCTTTTTTTTGTTTTTCGTTGGTGCTGTTAAGACAAGAAACATCAGGATACAATTATATGAAACATAAAAAAATTTTATATATATGTGAGAACACACAGTACAACTTTCTACGCATATACCGAGCTGTACTACTCATTAAAATAAATTTGAGGGTCCCACACCAAACAAAAATGTCTGAGTAGTTCTTGGGTATGCTGATTCATTCAAATAATTCTACAAATCCACGCCAAAAATTCTGCGCCGATGTGAAGCGTAACACATTTCCTAGTTGGTTGTCTTCCATACACTGAATCTGCTGCTCCAAATCTTTACACAGGAAAATTGTACGATGTTGCTGTTTAGTCCATTTACTAAAACACTCTTTCAGCAGTGCGCAAGCGCGGCTATGTTATCCATCACCGTACCAAATTTTATTTGATGCGATTTTTTCTTCATGAACATGATCCTTAAAGGCAACATAACGTTGAGCAGACGAGTGCTTCGCATAGAGTCAACGCAGAATTGCTTGACTATTTGAAACAGACAGTATCTCTTACTTTTGGCGGAGTCGTGAATTATGACAGATATCCAGTCAAGTTATTTCGCCTAAACCATTTTGACTATTGAGTTTTATATCTTGTCCCAACATCAAACGTCTGAACATCCCCCTTCTCCTTATCATACTCATCTTAACACACAGGGTAGTTTTGACCACGAATGATGTTCTTTGCTGTAACATTTGATTCCTAGTGTAACCTGGTGATATTTGGCAAGAATTACCTCAATTCGCAATGTTTGTATTATTATCAATAACAACTCACGAAATTTTTCCTTCTGCCTGTAACTTTTCCCCCACCCACTGGACATGTGGATTATGCAGCTTTGCTCTCCTCCTGGAAAGGTTGCTGACCTCTGGTTCCATGCAACAGCCAGTTAGCTTTCAGAGCTAGCTCCAAGATAGTTTTAGACTTCAAACAACGCTGGACACTTCCATGTTTCGTACGTAGAGAGAGAGAGAAACCAGAAAAAAAAGGAGGCAGGGAGGTGAACCAGATGCTAGTACCCGGTATGCTACCCTACACTGGTGCTGGAGAATAGGGGGTTGAAAGAGAAAAGGAGAGTTTAAAAATAAATAAGAGAAAAACACCGACACACACGCACACACAAAATTAGTCCACTCAGTGGTGTTCTGACAGGCCAGTAGTTCGTAAGTAACCCAGTAGAGCTTGCACGGCTTTCCTCTGAGACGATGAGTCATGACGATGGCGCAGTATACTTTTTTCTGACAGTGGCTGGTCATCTAACCCGTTTAGTTTATTAGAAAGGTGTTGTCTTTCTAGGTTGTATTTCGGGCAGTCACACAGGATATGTCGAATTGTTTCTTCATCTCGGCAGTTTGCACAGTCGGTGGTGTCGGCCACACCTATGCGGAACGCGTACGCACGGGTAAACGCGATTCCCCACCATAGTCTGCACAGAGCAGTAGCGTCGCCTCGTCGAATTTTTGTTGGAAGCTGTATGCTTAACGTTGAATCAAGAATCGTAACCTTGCATGCGTAAAGCGTGGCTCATTCCGAAGAGTGATGGAGTGTTGGCGAGCAAGCATGCGGAGCCTCCTAGCAGCGTGCGTCCTTGAGAAAGGTATTGACTGGTTGTTGTCTTCTGTATGGGCTGAACGGGCAGCTTGATCAGCAAATTTGTTACCGATAATTCCACAGTGACTTGGCAACCACTGAAATATAACGTGGTGCCCTTTCTCTGTTTATGGTGTAGCATTTCTGCTGTTTCAAATACCAACTGCTCGTGTGGACCACGGCATAGATTTGACAGAAGTGACTGCAGTGCCGCCTTGCAGTCGCAGAAAATCGTCCACCGTTGCGTGCTTTGGTCGTTAATGAAACGCAGCGCAGCGCGACGCGCTGCAAGCTCTGTTGCCGTTGTTGTGGTTGCATGAGCTATCCTGAATTTGATGGTTGTGGCGTGCGTTGGAATAACGACCGCCGCAGTTGAGCTGTTTGGCAGGACGGAGCCGTCGGTGTAGACGTGGGTGCAAACTTGGTACTTCTCGTACAGCAGAAGTAAGGCGAGCTGCTTGAGGGCTGGTATTGAGAAATCTCGTTTTTTTCTGGATGCTTGGTATTGTCAGGTTGATGACTGGCTGTTTGAGGCACCATAGAGGAATTGAAGATCTCGCCGTGGGCGTAAAACCAGTTGTTAGGGAGTCACCATGTGTAGTTATTGTTCGACGAAAGGAAGTATGAGGTCTATGCGCTGGTAGAGAGGCTAGGTGGTGATGGGGAGTCCGGCCCACATGCCTTATGTGTGTCCTCAAAGCTTCAATTTCAATATGGGTCTGCACGAGGTGGTCTTTGGCTATAGCTATAGTCGCCATTGTTGAGGCACCCTGAGACAGACCTAAACATATTCGAAGCGCCTGTGCCTGAACGCTTTGTGTCATACGTCGACTTGTTTTGCTGGCGTTTGATAATGCAGGCAGACTATCGTAAAAAGCGAAGGAAAAGCACCCTGTACAGTCGTTACATAGCATTAGGCTGCATTCCCCAAGTCTTTCTAGCGAGAAACGTGAAAAGATGGCATATGCCTGTCAATCGCATTTTCAAATACGACACATGAGGGCTCCATGATATGTCTCTGTCGACTATGACACCCAGAAATTTGTGAAATCAGCGATATGGTATATTTTGACCATTAATTGACACTCTTTAATTCGACATGGGTTTGAGCGTAAATGCCAGAAGAGCGCACTTTCCGGAGGAAATTTCCAGGCCTCGATTGCGTAGATACAAAGCAGTTGCAGTAGCAGCTCTCTGTATTCTCGCTCATCCCTGAGGCGAATTACCGCGGATGTCCAGATGCAGATGTCATCAGCGTACGTTGATAGATAAATATTGTTTGGTAAGTGCGTATGAAGAGCGATTAGTGTTATATTGAATAGCACGGGGCTCAGTACACCACCCTGAGGGACGCCACGACAACTAAAATGTGTAGACGTGTTCCCGGTCCCTGTACTCACAAAATAGGATCGCATTTGGAGATAACTGCGTATCCACTTAAACATTCGGCCACCCACTCCAATCTCTTCTAGTGCGGTAAGGACGGCTTCATGTGTAACGTTATAATAGGCTCCTTTGATGTCAAGGAACAGAGAGGCGCAAAGACGCTTATGGCTTTCTTGTGTTCAACGTACGTGATTAGGTCGATGACGCTATCGATCGATGATCGACCACGTCGAAAGCCAGCCATGGCGTTTGGGTAGATGTCATAATACTCCAAGTACCACTCGAGTCGGCCGAGAATCATTCTCTCCATCAGTTTACCCACGCAACTAGCCAATGCGCTCGGGCGATGGGAGGAGAGTTCCAGTGGTACTAGACGACTAGTTTTCCAACTTAAAGGGGCAGGGCCCTCTAGCCAATAATCATTATAGAGCTGAAGTAGAGCTATTCTCACGCGCTCACCCAAATGACACAGTGCTCTGTAGGAGATTTCGTCAGCTCCTGGTGCGGAGGTACGTTCGCATGAAGCGAGTGCTGCCTTGAGCTCCTGAATGGTAAACGGGAAGCCCATACAGGAATCACGTGGTGGCGGACAACTGCTCGAAAGTGGTGAGCTGCTGATGGCTGTAGTTTGCCCTGATAATCCGGCACAGAACTCTTCAGCGACGTCCAGATCTGGTCAATTTTGGTGAAGGGCTAAGGCCTTGAATGGTGACTTCTGAATGGGCGATGACCGCAAACCTCTAACTGTCCTCCATATCTGCGATAAAAGCTTACGAGGGTCGAGTGACTCGCAGAAAGTAATGCAGCGTTGGAATTCTAGCTTGTCCAACTGACGTTTGATCTTCATCTGCATACGTCTAGCAGTCCGTAGATCTTCTATGTCCTTCGTGCGCCGGTACCTTCTTTCAGCTCGTCGTCGCAAGGCTCGAAGCTGCTCCAGCTGTATGTCGATGTCCATGATTCTTACAGGGCATAGGATCGTACACACAGTCTCTTTTACAGTGCTCTTGATGGCCTCTTGTAAATGGGATATGTGTTCTTGGCATTGGTCTTTCATACGAGACTAAATTTTTTTCCAGTCCACACTTTTAACCATGTCGCGCACTTTAGGAGGCGACAATCCTCTGATCTTGACTTATGTTGGAATGTGATCGCTCCCATGCGTTTCTATATCCGTGAATCATTTAGTATGTTTCATTAGGTTTCGCGAAACAAAAGCCAAGTAGAGACAGCTACTCTATGTGGAGCCACGTAAAAATGTAGGACTGCCATCGTTCAGTTACCAAAGTTTGTTGTCGGAAGCAAAAGACACCAAGTTTCTGCCCTTCATGTAGGTATTCTGACTTTTCCGTAATGTATGATGAGCGTTAAAATCCCCAATGATAATACATGGGTCCAGAGTTAACGCTACGATGTCTCATAGTCTTTTTTGATCGAAACGGATTGATGGTGATAGGTATGCGTCAACCATAGTGATGTTGAGCCTCCTCTTGTTCACTCTTAAGCATGCGTATTGGTTTCCGTCATGAGGTGATACAGGTTGAAGGATGTAAGTGATGTCTCGGTGAACGTACACCAGAACCTTGCTGCTTTCAGTAACAGTAGATGACATAAAAGGTTCGTATCCCGAGAGTCGTACTGCACTCGATAAGTTCGGCTCACAGATGACGATTACGGGAAACATATTGACGTACACAAATCGACGAAAGCCACCAATGCGCAATCACAGTCCCCTGGCATTCCGCTGCAGTATTGCTGCTTTACGAACCTCATCACTGAAAGACAGTGGTGGGTTAGCCATGGTCTACTCTAGGGCTGCTAGCACTGGACTAAGTGCGTCCAGCACTTGAAGGGCACTTTTAGCAGACGGTGTATTCATGTCGCTTAACAACACGCGAATGGTGTCTACTAATGATCTTAGCATCACCATCACGCGATTATCTGGCTTCCCGGCCGTTGCAGCATTTTGTGCTTGTTCTTGAGGCGGCTTCTGTTGAGGCTCAACAGGTCATGTAGGCGGCTTCTGTTGAGGCTCAACAGATTGTCTAGGCTGAAGGGGTGGCAATTCCTTTGGAGAGAGAGAGATCTTCCAGCATCTTCTCTTTCAGCGCAGATGTTTGCCGTGCTAGGAGCCGCGCCTGTCAATTTCACTTGAGTTTCTGACTTTGTTGTCAGATTTTACACTGTCCTTCATGAGGACCTTCGACGATGACGGCGCCTTCGCCTTACTTTTTGCGCAGCTTCTCTGTGAGTCGAGTTGTCTCACACCATTTGCCTCAGAATACGTGGACTTCACTGTTATGATAAGTATTCTAGTTCGGTGATGACTAGCGTGCCGTTTCGCTTGAAATTAAAAACTACAAAAATGATAAAGGTATATATAACACCTAAAACACAAAATATGTTTAATAAGGACATTACCCAAAGTTGACTATTGTAGAACTGGATCACAATCACATGCTTTCAGTAACCGACTGGCTTTTAGGGGCATTAGGAGATACAAAGTGATGTGGGAATAAAGTGGCTAATATTGAAATAAATTGGACGTTCATCAAGTAATTAGGTGTAGTCACTTGTAGATTAAGGTGCTAAGGCTGTGAGTAATAAGTCATAAAAGAGAACAACAATTGCTGCCAAAACAAATAAATATGCGGAGGCATATAAAATGAGGCAAGCCATACGAAAAGGCAAATAGTATTACACCAAAAGGAAAGCTACATCTTCTTTATTAAACTTGGAACAAGATGAAAGCATAAGAAATTTGTTTCTTTTTTATTTTTTATACTTAGTTATGGGCAACCTATTGTATCGTGTGCATTTTACTCACCCAATTGGCTCCAGCAGATGTCGCTGAGTAAAAATTATATTCAACTTTCGTGGAAATCTAATTTACGTCAAAACGTAATTTCAACCACAACTCACGATGGATAAAGAGAGAATCGAGCGGCTTTTTGTGATCAAAAGCAGGGCTGACTGGTGTATTTGCGTAAAATGTATTTCGCGTAAGAAATGAAAAAAAAAATAAAAACGAGGAGGTAAAAGTTTGCAAAGTGGCTGTCGCATTCTGCTGGAACTAGAAAGTAACGAATATTTTTAACTGCGTGAGCTCCCGTCGATGAGAAAGAAACCACATGTGGCGGGAAATTGATGTGCCACTCTCTCGGCACGTGCACCTAGAGTGTTTCTGAAATCATTGAAGAAGTTCACACGTCACCACCGGAGAAGGTATAAATATAAGAAGCTTGCCGAGCAAGCTCCCAAAGACTGAGCAGCTCAGTACTATACCACACTTTTTAAAGCAAAAGATGGAGCAAGCTAGCTGGTAGTTCATATGTGAAAGAGTCTGCTTAAAGTTCAACCGAGTGGAAAAAGAAGCGGCAAGGCCGAGCAAATCTCTTGTCTTTTTTTATTCCACGGCGTCTCATTTGAGCGCCGAGATTTCAGTCGGACTCTCCTATCTTCAAGACCAGTTGTCCGCGAAAGATGAAACAACTAATAACGAAAGACCGTGTATAAACACTATAATAAAGATTACTGGGTGGCAGCAGGTGAAACATCATCACAAGTCGGTTACCTCAATAAGCTTGCGGCATAGGTGGCAGGCATCAAGTTTCTCGAGTTCTTGATTTCTCACTAATAGCCATCGCTCAGCGGGCACACTGAGGATAATAGATAACATTATTTGCATAGGTTGAATATATGAATGTAGAATTGAAGGCTTGGTAACGACGATCTTTGACGCCGTTATTTGGAGTATTGCTGTGATACGAGCAAATATAGTAGATCAGTATAATGATGATAGTGAGCCATAATAGATTTCTTCAGTTTCGCAAAGCCTGCGGAAATATTGGCGCCCACCTAATCAGGACGGCAATTTGAGCTATAGAAGGCGGTGCTTCCAAAGGAGATATTTATTTGTCCTTGCTTGAGAAGCTACTTTCCTGCAAAACGTGATCCATATGCACTGTGGTCTCATTTCGCTCTTTCTAAATGACGAAAAAACCACCGAATAAAATTGCAAAAGCATTCTTGTGTTCATCATTAGAGTTAGAAAGTAACAGTTACGCCGAAAGGCCGAAGAAATGAATGAGATAGCAACATATCCAAATATTTTACGAAGTACGGCTTGTATTTTAGGAACAATATTATATGTAGAAAACATGTGCTTGCTAAGTTACTACGTTTCCCACAGCGTGGCCACAGTAGATGACCACAACAAGGCTGGTATGTGCAGATGATGTTGATGAGACTGGTGGTCAACACATTTAGTTCTGATCGCACGTAACTCTAAAAAACACTGGTGTATGAAAACACGGCCTCTCCAGATACAGTTTTGGCCCCGTTTTTTTGTGTCGATAGCACAGCCTGTAGAAGCTCCCCCCTGTTGTGGGGCAAAAGTCGCGTGATGATTGTTGCCGCGATAGCACAGCACCCATTAGCACCCCCCTGTCTCCCTTGTTCACTGAAGAGATAGCAGCGCGCAGAAGACCCGGGCCGGAAAAGGTGATGTTCGCTCCAAAGGAAGAGGAGGCTAGCGCTACCTTCCTTCCCATATATATATATTGCTACGGTATGAGCCGGGCTGTAGTATGTGCGGAGTAGGTAGAAGAGGAAGACGACGTTGGCTGGTGCGGCCTGAGGACTCCATCTTTACCGCGACTGCCGAACTTCATCCTCACCCTGTAAATAAATCCACCTATCCTTTATTTCAACCGCACCAATATATATATATATATATATATATATATATATATATATATATATATATATATATATATATATATGTATATATATATATATATTGTAACAGCGAGCTGTGATAAGATGGTTTTATTTACAGGAGGTGAATGATGGTGGTTTGCGGCAGCACACCGCGACCGTGCCAAGACTCTTCGTCTTCCTCTGCTTCTCTTTTCTACCTTTTTCTAGTCTGTTACATTCCCCCGCAAGCAGACGAAGCCCGTAGGGAGAGTTATGATGCACAAGGATAGTAGAAAGGTTTCAGGCGAGCAACGTGAGTGAGCTTCGTTCTGCTCGATCGTCGATCATTGGACAAAAGACGAGCTATTACGTAAGTGAGCTGGCTTAGACGCTCCAAAGCTACAAATGGGCCTGAATATCGTGACAGAAGCTTTTGACACACTTCACGCTTGCGTTGCGGTGTCCAAAGTAACACCAAGTCATCTTTTTTGAATAAAACAGGTTTTTGACGGTCGTCATATCATTCCTTCGAACGACGTTGAGAAGCAAGAGTACGAAGACGAGCGATTCGATGGGCTTCTTCCGCGAGGCACAGGGTGTTTGATACAGAGTCGTCATTGTGTAGAATGAAGGGTAAGAAAGTTTCTAGAGGGCTTAGTGGCAACCTGACGTACAACAGATAAAATGGGCTGAAGTTCATTGTTTCATGTTTTGCCGTGTTGTACGTGTACGTGATTAAAGGCAGTACTTCATCCCAGTTCTTGTGATTGGAAGAAACGTACATGGCAAGCATGTTGGTCAGCGTTCTGTTTGTTCGTTCAACGAGGCCATTCGTCTGCGGGTGATACGGTGTGGAATGACGGAACTGTGTCGTGCACATGCGTAGTAATTCTTCAACGCACAGACAGTGAACTGGCGGCCACGGTCGCCGATAATAACACGCGGTGGGCCATGGCGAAGGACCACGGATTGAAGCAAGAAGTCCGCCACGGATGCAGCGGTAGAAAAGTGCATGGCTGTGGTTTCGGCATACCACGTAAGATGATCTACGCAGACGATTATCCAACGCTTCTTATTGTTAGATAACGGAAATGTACCCATAATGTCAATTTCTACTTGTTAAAAAGGTGTGCTGGGTGGTGTTAACGGCTGAAGGGGACCTGGTGAAGCGGTGGCCGGGCGCTTGTGACGTTGGCACGTCTCGCCGCTAGCGACGTAACGCTTCGTCGTTTCGTACATCTTGGGCCAGTAAAAGCGTTGCTGCGTGCGGTTCAGCGTTCGTATGAAGCCGAAGTGACTGGACGTCACATCGTCATAGATGGCACGTAGAACATCGGAGTGAAGGCTCTTGGGGACAACTAGAAGAAAACGTGCTCCAGGTCTGGAGTAGTTAGTTTTATAGAGCAACTTGTCTCGGACAGTAAAGCGACCGCTGTGTTGGGAGGCACGTGCGGCGGCAAAAAGAGGATGCAAGTTGAGATCGTTCCGTTGTTCTCTCTGGAAATCAGCCGCGTTGGGAACGTGCTTGTAACAGCAGCAAGGCAGTCGTCAAAAATCTCAGCATCGCAGTCAGTAGTCGCAAGAGGAATCCGGAAGAGGCAGTCTGCGTCAGCGTGACGACGGCCACTCTTGTACGACACCGTAAAGTCGTATTCCTGAAGTTGCAGCGCCCAACGTGCGAGGCGGCCAGAGAGATCACGCAAGCCGACCAACCAGCATAACGAATGGTAATGGTAATGGTGAAAATGGTGAAAATGGCCTCCCGTAGAGATAACAACGAAACTTTTGTACGGCGAAAACAGCTGCCAGACATTCCTGTTCCGTAACTGTGTAATTGCGTTCTGATTTGCTCAGGAACTGGTGGCATATGCCACGACATGCTCTTCGCCAATGTGACGTTGTACAAGCACCGCACCTACACCGATACACTTGCGTTCGTGTGGACCTCAGTCGGGCAAGATGGATCAAAGTGACGCAACAGTGGTGCTGACGTTAGTACAAACTTAAGTTGTGAGAATGCGGCGTCACACTCTGGTGTCCAGTTGAAGGTTCCATCCTGTCGCAAGACGTTTGTCAGTGGATACACGATCTCCGCTAATCGTGGAACAAAACGACGAAAATATGAGCATAGACCAACAATTGAGCGAAGTTCTCGCGCGGACTGCGGTGATTTAAAAGAGCTCACTGCTTCTATCTTGCGAGGATCGGGTCTGGCGCCATCCTTGTCGACCAAGTGCCCCAGCACGAGAGATTGACGTTCGCCAAAGCGACATTTTTTAGAATTCAGAACCAGCCCAGCTTTTTCGATGCAGTCGAGAACAAGACTGAGATGGTTGTTATGTTACTCAAACGTACGGCCAAAGATCACAACGTCCTCAAGGTAGCACATGCATATCTCCCATTTACACCATGTAATACTGTGTCCATAAATCTTTCAAAGGTGGCTGCAGCATTACAAAGGCCAAAAGGCATAACATTAAATTCAAATAATTCATCCGGAGTTATGAAAGCAGTGTTTTCTTTGTCGCCGGGTTCCATAGGTATTTGCCAATAACCTGACCGCAAATCAAGCGTTGAAAAAATAGGAAGCGGCATGCAAGCAATCTATGACGTCCACGGTAAGGGATATACATCTGTCTTCGCCACAGTGTTTAGACGCCTGTAATCTACGCAGAATCTCCAGGAACCACCCTTTTTCCTGACAAGAATTACCGGGGCTGCCCACGGGCTGGACGACTCTTGCACGACACCTTTGTTCAGCATGTCCTTTACTTGTTCGGCGATAACTTTGCGTTTAGAGGATGACACTCGGTAGGGCTTTTGGCGGATGGCGTGTGCAGAGCCGGTGTCTATTCTGTGACGAGCGCGGGACGAGGATAACTGGAGGGGTGCATCTCTATGTTTGAAGTCGAAAGCAGCAACATGCCGGGAAAGGACCTGCAACAGCGCTTGCCGTTCCGTCGTACTGAGAGTCTTGCTGATCATAGCGAGCATTAGATCTTCATTATGGCGAATATCACAAGCTATTGTTGTATCGAGTTGCATGAGGCTTCATCAAAGAGAGCTATCTTCATCCCGCGAGGAAGCACAACCGGCATGGCAGAACAGTTCAGTGCCCACAATAATGCTACTCCTTTTGTCATTGCTACAACAGAACAAGGCACAAGTATGTCCTTCTTAAAACAGTTCTTGCGTAGAGGCCCCACTACGAGGTCAACACAAGCATCATCAACCGCTGTGGAAGAGACTTGAACGGGTGTCAGGTACCAATATGGTGCTATCACTTCATCAATCACACTAAATGTGTTCCTGTCTTCGCCACGGTAGTCTTCTTCGGAAAGCGACGGTAGAAACAATTTGTTTAGTGATATTTCCCCACTACCACAGTCAACGGAAGCACCGCATTGCTCCAGGAAATCGATACCAAGAATGACATCGTGCGAACAACGTGATAGAACCAGAAATTCCGATTAAAATACTTTTTCAGCCAATGAAACACTGACAACACATACACCAAGAGAATTAAGCCACTCGCCTCCTACACCAAGAAAGGTGATTGTATCGTCCCATGACAACATAACTTTGCGACCTAAGCGGTTTCTTAAGGCGAGGCTCATCACAGACACAGTCGCCCCAATGTCAAATAACGCCATCGTTGGTATTCCATCAATCAACACATTCACTTTGTTTTTGATCATAACAATAGGCAGAGGTATATCTTGAAAAGACCGTCCGGCGACCTCACCTCAATTGGCCGCGGACGCTAGTTTCCCGGCGGCGCAGAAGAACGACGCGAGGAGACCGTGAGCGTAGAGAACGGTTGGATGGTGGTGTCAAACTCCGCTCGGATGCTGGCGAATCACTGCGTCTGGTCTCGCGCGAAAAACGGTCCCTTGGAAACAAGTCGGTTGTCCGCAGGTCATATGCAGCACCGGGTCTTGGTGGCGAAGACATGGCTGGTGTCCTTCGTGATTGGCGGTGTTGTTGGCGGCAATACTAAGCGATATGCCCAGTGAAATCACAGTTGTAGCACAAGGGAGAGTCACGGTTTATACTTTATTCAATGGAACGAATCCTGGGCCGCTGCTGTCGGCGAGGAAGTTCGTTATCACGCGAAGAACGGTTTTCTGCCACTCTCTGGAATTCATTGTATTCGCCGTAAGTTACATCTTGGTAGTAGGGTTGGTACGGTCCTTGCCGCAGCAGGACGAAGTCCGGCTGAGAGCCCTGTGTATAAAAATGTGGCTGTGCTCGGCGTGATCGTGGTATCGTGATCGTGATCGTGCTCGTAATTGCGGCGTGATCGTGATCGTGGTAGTTAGGTATCAAAGAGATGCGTCTTGCCGGTAGGTACCTACGGTGCAGAAACCCGGAGGCTTACCAACGGGGTTGAGGCTAAATTCAGGATGAAGGAGCGAGTGATGGAAGAAAAACGATAGGTGTAAACTTATGAGAAAAGAACAAAGCAGAGTGTGTCAGAAAACAAACCAGGATTAAGGATATCTTATTTGCACTAAGAAACAAGAAATGTACATGGGCCGGACACGTCGCACGTAGGCAGGATAATCACTGGTCATAAAGGGTATCTGGCTGGATTGCCAGAGAATGCAAACGCACGAAGGAAAGACAGAAAGTTAGGTTGGTCGATGAGATTGAAACGTTGCCAGGTATTACGTGGCAGCAAAAAACACAAGACAGGGTTGATTGGCGGATCAAGGGCTTTTGCCCTGCAGTGGGCGTAGTCGTGGGGATGATGATGACGATAATGCACTATGAGACCGGGTTTTTCTCAATCTGGGCTCAGGCCTTCCACGATAAGACGTTCATATTTTGTCTCAGTGGCACTTCGCGGGCCAGCTGGACAGCACAGAGAGCCGTGCAACCCAGCTGAGCAATGTTTTACAGCGAAAGCTGTTATGAGATTGCAACTCGGGTCATACGCTCTGAGGTCCGCCGGCGCCACCGCCACTGCCACAGCCGTTGTCCGTAACTACATCGCACGAAATACGAAAAGAAAAATATAGCGCCAATGCCACAGCGTGGCTGGAACCTGGGTTCGCTAGGTCCCAGCGCAGTATTATACCACTGAGTCACAGCGCAGCTTGAGATTTGCTCGAAACATGCCTAAGGCAAGCTTGATGTTGGGAAAGCAATCGCGTTAATATGACTTATAAAGCATTTTAAAACAGCGAAAGAACAACCAGTCATCGCACAATTCGAATAGCGTAACGAGAGGGTCGTCCAATGCTCCAACCTATTACAAAAGCTTATTCTTGTTCACCCAATAACTGTGGCGCATACCCACTTCAGGCATTTTCCTCATCGTCGTAAGCCACTATAGGAACCCTTGCACAAATTTTCTCGCAATTGTTGAGCGCATACCACGCTTCTCAGAAAATAATGAAAAATATCATAACGAATGCCAGCTTGCTACCCTGATTGTTTTATTATAATGCCGTAGTTGGTATCAAGCAAGTGTGCTTGCAGCATTTACGCAATGGGTGTTTAGAAAAGCCTCTGAAAGGCCGCTCTTCTAGCTTTCGCTGTAACTGTGCCGCTCCTTCCACGCAGACCTGGTGTTTTCTGTGTTACTTTTGAGATTTAGTTTGCTCCTTAAAATTCACTAATTTATTGCAGATTTAGTGAACTTTCCTTGGGCTCCTGACTCGCAAGTCCATAGAAGGTAACTACGAAAAAGAAAAAAAAATAATAAACGTAACGTTGGTGTACACCAAGTATGAGTTAGAATAAGTTTGCGGGTATAATGTGCATTGTTAAAACGTCAATTTTGACCTAATGATATGTAAACATTGTGGCTCAAAAACACCCAAAATATTACATTACAGCCTTCGAGAGAAGCAAGGCTTGTTATTTCCTTTCGGAATCCTAGTTGTATGGCGTGGCAAGTGTATGCAGTGTGTCCATCTTCCCGGGAACCTACGCAGGTTATGATACGGATACAGGAAATCCTTCTTCATGCAACGTCGTCATTGTTTTGCATAACTTGTCAGAACCCCGTATTCTGGGATTCAACGTCTGAATGTTCGTTTTTCCTCCTTGAGCTTGCTTTATACAGAGGAAAGACTGCAAAAGAATTTCGAGAAAACAAGGGGAGCATCGAGTCATGCATAACCTCTCAGATTTCGTCTTCTGTCATTGAGTTCTCTGGGGCGAGAACAGGAGGAGACAAAATATTTGTTCATACGGAAATCCGCTCGCGCGCCCTGGTAAGGAGGAAACGAAACTATATGTGTATATAGGCATCTATTTTGTTGCACGAGGAAAACAATATATTCACCAGAGTTCGAAACGTTTTACTTTTGCCTTGATTAAACATTACTGAATATATTATTCTTAAATTTTGAATCCCACCTTTTCACATACAACCGCAATAATATCATTCTTTATTATCTGAAAAACGCGTGTATACAAAGATTCTGACGCATTGTTAGGCCTTATAATCCTAACTGTACATACACTTTCTTACGCATGCTATCCTCTTGAGCCCATTCTATACATAAATAAAAATACGGCTACGATTAACCTATCTTACTCCAATGTTTCCTTGCTTATAACATATACAACGTAAATTTTTTTGCTGTGCTCTTATCCTTCGGAGAAATTAAGCAATGAAACGAAACAGTTTCGATGAAAATTCAATGTTTGACGTCAGTGCAGTCAGTTGCACATAGCATGGTCTACTTCAAATCGAAAGACGAGCCTCCATCATCGGCGCTCGCGCAGGCTGCGCATTTGTGTGTGCGTTCAATGTATGTATGCTATGTATGTATGTAGTATGTAGATTAATGTATGTATGTATGTATTTTGTTATGTATGTATGTATGTATGTATGTAT
>WOVY01008252.1:0-19863 GCA_013436015.1 Rhipicephalus annulatus
TTCTTGCTACAAGTATTCGCACAGAGATAGATAATCTCGTTCTTTATGTAGTGCATAAGGACCGAGACGTAATAAGGTATATAATGGTGTTGATATATTAATAAAGGTTGTTATTGTTGCTTGGATTTAATTTTTCATTAAGGTAGCCTATAACTCTTGAAAAATTTCTACTTCAATAAAGTTTATGAGTAAGAATTTCTTTCTTCCTAAGTGATTCACGATGTTTCTGCCATGGCTCATGGTTAATTAATTGTGTGTTCGTATTTTTTTTTTTCAAAAGTGCACTACTTCTTTAGTAAATACTCACCGAGATGAATTCAGCCAAACAAGTTAAAAGGGGAGACTCAACTAAAACACTATAGCTGCTGATTACGTAATTATAATGAGCATATGGCAGCGAGACGACTATGAGATTGGGCCAGTCATCGGTTATGAGAGGATCGTAGCACAGTTATACCACAACATCTGTCCCGCATGTAGACATTCTTCTGCCTTTAGGGCAAAGTTCTGTGTAAAAAGAACAAAAAACAACAACTGTTCTACGAATCGTAACTCTTCGTGGCTCTGAGGGACAAGCGGGACGACGTTCTCTTCGCTTCCCATGACGAGACCATGTCTGGCCCCCTAGGCTACTCGCAGACAGACGACATAGTAACGAAAAGTACTATTGACCGTGACTTTGGGCAAACGTCAAACCGCACGTCAAATACTGTTGTGAAGGCCAGCGTTGAAAAGCACCATGAAGCAAGATAGCTTGATTACTCCAACCAGTTGGCCCACCTCACAAGCCATTCGACCAAGTCGGCATGGACCTTCTAGGCCCTTTTCCTGTTTCTACAGATGGCAACGAATGGGTGATTGTCGCAACTGACTATTCGACAGGCAATGCTGAGAAAAAAGCGATACCACAAGACATGGCTGGCAAGGTAGCGCTGTTCTTTATGCGCCACGTCACACTGCTTCGTGGTGCTCTCTCTACAGCAAAACAGACCGAGGGACTGCGTTCACTTCGCAGCTTACGGTTAAGTTTTTTCGGCTAAGCAACACTTTAAGATTTACGAGCAAACCGATTTATGAGCAAAGAAATGAGACAGTCACCGATGTGATCCCTATGTAGTACAGTGTTTTTCACACTCAGGTCACATGTATCATACATGAAAAGGCGATTGACAGGCATCTGTCATTTCTTCAAGTTCTTCGCTGGAAAGAACTGGGGAATGTCCACAACTGCTATGTTGCGACTATACAGGTTTCTTTTCCTTGGATTCCTTCGGTACAGCCTACCTGTGTTAACCAACGCAAGTAAAACAAGCATACGAATGCTTCAAAGTGTCCAGGCTCAAGCACTCCGGATATGTTTAGGCTTGCCCCAAAGTGCATCAACAGCGGCGACTATCGCCATCACAAGGGACAACCTCATCAAGACCCACATTAATGTGGAAGTGCTGAGGACACATATACGACACCTTGCACGAACCCCTCGACATCACTTAGCCTCTCTACCAGTGGTCCGACCATGCACATCTTACTGCAAAACAGTGACCGCACATGGTGAGTCGATCCCAACTTCGTTCTCTCCTGCCGCTAGACCTGTGACTCCGCCATGGTGCCTCGCTCAACCAATAATTAATATTAACATACCTGGCGTCGAGAAAAAGGCCAATTTGTCGTCACCGGCTCTTAAACAGCTCACACTACTTCTCTTGTATAAGAAATATCTAGACTCCACACATATCTACACTGACGGATCGGTTCAGCCGGACAGCTCTACAGGAGCAGTAGTGATACCAAGGTTGGCCACGACAATTAAATTCAAGACATCTCACGCAACAACATCAACGGCAGCAGAATTGGCAGCACTTCGTGCCGCGTTGCAATTTGTAGTTGATCAGCCTACGCGCAAGTGGACTATTTTCTGCGACTCGAAGGCGGCACTGCAGTCTCTACTATCAGCCTTACGCCGTGGACCACACGAGCAGCTGGTACTAGAGATAGCAGAGATTATACACCACCTGACTGAGAAGGGGCACCAAATTACATTTCAGTGGTTGCCCAGTCACTGCGGAATCATCGGCAATGAACGGGCCGATCAAGCTGCCCGCTCAGCCCACACAGAAAATTATAAACTGCGACTACCACTTTCTAGGACGGATGCTGCACGAGAGCTCCGCAGACTTGCTCGCCGGCAAACCACATCGCAATGGAATCAGCCGCACTTCAAGCATGCCCGACTGTACTCGCTCGACCCTACGCTAAGTCTTCAAGTCCCGTCGAGGCTTCGCCGAGCAGACCAGGCCCTGTTATGTAGGCTGTGGTTGGGCGTTGCATTTACCAACGCCTACGCTTTCCGCATTGGGATGGCCGACACCGCAGCCTGTGGCCACTGTGGCAAGGAGGAAACCATTCAACATGTTCTTTGTGAGTGCCTAGCGTATAGTAGGTGGCGACTATGCCTTCGCAGGGAACTCAACAAATCAGATGATCAGCCTCTGTCGGAGCAGGAAATTCTGCAGTATCGTCAGGATGCGACTTCACAGAAGAGGGCCCTGAAAGCGCTGCTGCACTTTTTGCGATTGACCAGCCTTGCGGAACGGTTGTAGCTGGGACGCCCTTCCAGTGTGTGTTTTCGTTTTTTTTATGAGTGCGCGTGCGTTTTTTTTTCCTCTCTCCAACCCCTCTTTCTTGCCCCTACTTCCCCAGCCCCTAGCGCTGGGTAGCAAACCAGATGCCAATAACTGGTTAACCTCCCAGCCTTTCCTTTCTCACTCACTCTCTCCTCTCTTCACACTCAGGGGAAATGCCGGTATGGGACTGCAGCGCAGACGCTTGAGGAGCGTGGTGTCGAAGTGCATCATCTGCGACATCGGTGCGCCCTAGTCACACTGTCGGGCTGCCGGCTGATTTCGTCGTTGCTGCGAAAACGAGGCCGATATTCTGTACTAAACGTGGTGGGATGCCAACTTCTCAGCTTTCATTGGCTATAATGGGGTTCTAGAAACATAGTTCGACAGCATACGCTGTTTGCTCTTTCGAAACGGCGTGCATGGTACTGAGAGCGTTCCGGTATATATATATTTTTTCCTTTGACTGTGAACGAAAGTATACGCTTTGACCTGAAACACCATATTGAATACGTACCGTGCCTGGTACTTACTTCACGCTAAAGAAACAAGAAAAGAATAAACGAGAACAAATTCAGGAATGCTGTCGGTTAAGATAACCACCTGAATGTGCTTCTTCTTGATAACATTTCATTACTCGAGGCACAACTCACTCGCCGGCGCCCCAATTCACGTGTGAAGCTTCGCCCCTAATACCCCGTGAGGTCCCCAGCGGCAGCAATGACGGTGCTCATTTTGGACGGCAGTGAGGCGCACTATGAAAAGTTCCGAAACAAACAAGTTCTAAAACTATCTTAATGATTTCAGCTTCTGTTTGTTTTATATCTGTACTTGGCTTATTTTAACGAAGTGTTTGAGAGAAATCTATGTGATATTCCTATGCAATTGAAATAACACAATGCCTCAATTTATTTTCTGGACAGGTCGGTACAATGCATTTTAACGTGTACTGGTCATGTATTGTTCACAAAATATTTACACGAACAGTCACTTTATTTCATTATTCTATTTGTTGGAAACGTTAATCGAAAGCGGAAGTGTAGCAGGTATTGTCCGCTATCGTGGAAGCAGTTCACTTGGCCAGGGTTTGCTATTGCAGAAGGTGACTCAGTGGCACTGTTTTTTGCCGTGCAGTGCTGTGTGACTATATTCAAGTCGGGAAGGAGGGGCTCGCCAAAAGGCATATACTCATTTATATGGGTAGAGATCGCTTCGTAAAGTGTTTGAATGCGTTTGGCATCAGCCCTGGTTGTATAGATGCAGATGTTTATGCAGAGTTCTTTATTATAGTTGTGCCAAGTGATGTGAGGTTCACGTACAAACTTCGGCATTCAAACTGGAAGAGAGGGTGCCGAGTATGTTCCTCAGAAATTACGCTGCATTCAAAGAAAGAACGAGTAAAGAATGGAAAGCAATACAATCAGATTGACAATCATTTGACCTGTTCGAGTAAAGTATTCTTTGTGCGAAAGCTCCATAATTTAGAAGATGAAGTTTCATGAAGTAACTCAGCTTACGATACTATTTCGTGTGAAAACTGCCCTTAACGGTGAAGCTGCTCTTTTTGATGAAGTCGGTTTCCTAGCGGTAACGGGTGCAGTTGGCCTTGTAGGTACAGTTATTCGACCACCTACACCGGAACGGTGGGCACTATTGGGAGGCCCAGGCGAGCTGAGTGTGCTTTGTGGGGTGGGTACACTGGGTGGGAATGGATCGGTCGTTTTTCCTTGTTGACTAGGCTTGATGGGTTGTCGCGGGCAGTCCTGCATTACCAGGGGCAACTGAGCTGGTTGTGCTCTGAGGTGTGGGTGTACCTGAATGGACTGTTGTTCCAGGTGCGACTGATTGCGTCGACGGTGCAGGCAGCGTGGGGTTTCTACCTTGTATAGGGGGTGTACTATTTGAAACTGGCATTCCAACTTGAATTGGCTTGGGTGATGTGGGTTTCACGGGACTAGGTAAACCTATTGTACCATTTGGCGCAGTGGAACTATGTGTGCCCTGGTTGATCGGCGGGCTAGGGGACACGGGAAGGCCAGTCGGATGGAGGACTGCTGACTGGCCCCATGATGTTTGGCCCCGTGGGTTTTCCCTTAGGCGGCAGCTCATCTGGATGCTCCAGTTCACAGTTAGGACAAGCGATTGCAGACTGATTATCTGAAAGAAAAAAAATGCTATCACTTATATGCAAAAAACATACTTGTAACGCAGTGGGGAGCACTTACAGGACAAAAACATGTACGTACACAATATAATGTAACTAATACCACAGTGAAAGTGGTAGTTACTGATTATTTATCTCACAAAATATCGCGTATTGTCAGTAACACACAAAATATCGTCATGTTTCCATTCATAACACAGCCAATGTTTTCCTGTCAAAGAACTTTTATGTTGTTACTTCAGTTTAAGCAACTGTAATCACTAGTCATAACTACATTTAGAAATGTGCTCCTATGACCACCGCTCACTTTTTCTTTAATCCGCTGTAACTTCCACAATTGCAACCCTTATATATCTAAGGGCATGAATTTGCAGTATGTGAAAAGAAAAAACTTGAAATACACTTGACCCAAATACAAAATATGATAAGGAAATGTGATTACTATTACAGAAAGTTTGCGAAAGAGCAATTATTCATAGATTATTACTTTATAGTAGACTGTGTGAGACTCCTTTGTCATGTGAAAGATCCTAATTTAATAATGCATGTAGTACAAAATTTTATCAGAGAGACGTTCCAAAAAAATTGGCCCTGTATTTGCATGCTACGCTGCAAATATCTTAGAAAGACGATATTATTACATCTCGAAAGAGTGAACAAAACGCTTATTTGATGTTCTGCTCAAGAAAGTTGGTGAATGGTATTCTGCATGCGCTGCGTTAATGTGCCTCGAATGTGCAGCGGAGGCGAACGAGCGCTCAAGTCACGTCACACGTGAGACAGGGGTGCTATCTGGCAGTTATCTTGGGAAAACAAAGTACGCGGCGTGTGCGCCCGTCTTAGAGGTGATAAGGTGTAGAACGCAAGGCCACGGGTAGGTGACACCACCGTGTCGGCTTAGCAAAGTGTTGGAAACACTTGCCTTTTCGTGCAAGCGTTGCATGGTCAGCGCAGCGGGATAAACGCTGCGGTCCTTAGAATTACCTAAGTATGCCTTTTCTAGTAAAGGCGCTCATATATAATATTGACGTGTTTTTATGGGGCCTCAGATATGCGCAATAATTGCTTTTCACTTGACAATCGCACAAACATGAACGCTGAATCTTGAGCAATATTGGAGGGCACTGCGGATAGGGTTGGCCATATAGAGTATTGTTTGGTTATGGGACCGTTTAAGGTATCATTCAGGGAGGACAAACAGACAAATGTACAGACAGACAGACAGACAGACACGCACAGACAGACAGACAGACAGACAGATAGACAGACAGACAGACAGACAGACAGACAGACAGACAGACACACACACACACACAGACAGACAGACAGACAGACAGACAGAGCGAAAGTTTGCATCGAAGGTTTAAAGAATATCGTCTTTAAAAAAGAGGGAAGAAAATGGTGACAAGCGGGCCAGAGTGGTGGCGCCTGCTGGTGGTTCGGCTCAGATTACCGGAGACCATACACTGCCCTCCATCTTCCAAAGCCACAACCTCCTATGAGACTTCACGATACATTGAACGTGCCTCATGGAGGGCTTGGTGCACGCCAGAATTGCACACTGCATTTTCGAACTGCAATTTTTTGTAGGCGTTCAGACGCTTAAGTATTTGAAATCAAGGTAACAGGAATAATTTTGAAGTACTCCGTGGTGTGTCATAGTTGGAGTTAACAGGCAAGAAATAGAATTTATTTAAGACGCTCAAGAATCTAAATATTGCATATTTAGAATGGAGTCTTTTAATGTGATATTATCTTCTGTGAACAATCAATGCCCTCCGGGGCCAAAGTTTTGATGGTATTATGTAGTTATATATAACTTAGTGAGAAGTTTTGGTTTTGCTACATGACCCTTGGTTGTGGATGTTAATGCCATATATCTGCGAAGAACAAATAAACGCGCAGCTAGCATACATCAAACCACGAAGCTCTTGGCCACCCATGAGATTTTTTCAGTGTTTCATGTTGACGCATGCTTTGACCTTATTAGCATATGCCCCCTCTAAGAATATAAAGAATTGTGCTAGACAGGATATAGGGGTGAGCTTGCTAGCTTTCATATTTTGCTTGCCTAAGCTTATATGTTCTTCAAGGTTTCGCATCTGCACTGTTTACTGACTCGGTGGAACAACTTGTGGTGATTTTGACACGAGCTATTGATTGATTTATATGTAAAGTTTAATGTTCCAAAATTACTATATCATTGTGGGAGACGCCGTAGTAAGGGGCTTTGTAAATCTAGCCTACCTTGAGTTTTTTAATGTGAACCCAAACTGAGCCCACGGGTCTCGAGCAAGTTTGCCTCCATCGGAAATGCAGCCGCCGCTGCCGGGATTTGATCCCACGACCTGCGGGTCGGCAGCCGAGTACCAATGATCACGAGACCACCATGGCGCGGCGGGAAACAAGCGAGGCGTGACGTTCAAATATTCATTAAACGTGTAACATAGACATGTAAACCTGAATCCCTTCTGCAGATGTTTTTCAGAAAGCACAACTGCGTCTTGTGTATGGCTAATATAGAATGCTGGGCTTTTGAAGGAGCTGCCAGTTTATAGGATTGAAAGGTCAATTACGCAGGTATCTAAAACACAAACATAATAATCAATTGCAAAAGTTGAAAATAGGGCAGCTTCGTCTGTAGAAAAAGCTGGTTCCTAAGCAATGATCAAGCATAAATGGTAAGTGAAGTATGGTGTCGAACGAAGAACTTTGGTGGTGTCAGAATTTCTATTGTGGCAAAGGTAAGCTAGTTTGTCAAACTTAAGGTCCTTAGATAATTATTGCTTGATGAGTGAACTCAACTGAAGTCTTTTTTCTGCGCCATAAAAACTTTATGCTTTGTTTTCAATAAAAATCATTTTGAGTGCATTATATGCATATATTATGTTGCATATTGTGTCAACAACATTTAATGTACACTGAGAGTATAAAAACTTACAACTGCACATGTCTAAGCACTTCGTAACGGAGGAGAAGCTGTTAGTTCCTTTTCCGCATCCTTTTTTGGGGAATTGCATGCAGGTGTTATTTCTGAAACTGAAGAAAAAGTGCTTCCTCTGTATGAGACACAGGTCAGGAATAGGATCCGCACTGCATCGAGGTGCTGGCTTCATTTTCGCTGCAAATATTAATAGGTTAAAGATTAGATGCACAGTGTTTCGGCTTCTTACATTCTTTGAAGAGTAATAAAAGTTTTAAAAAACTTTTGAAAAAAAGTAAGAACATTACAACTATCAGGACACTGAAAAATTATTTTAGTACAATGCATGTTAATGCTTATTTACAGAATGTCGAGTATAATAGCTCAGTCTCTCGTCATGTTACGGAGAGGCCAGCTCTTCTGGCAGATACTAGAGTTAATGGCGCACCTTTATACTCGTTTATCACAGCAGCCCAGTGATCTAGCCTTGCGGCAGGTAACCTGTGGCTGAAAGTTCTGATTTCAAAGAGCAAACGTGCGCAGTGCGCAGACTCTTTTCTAAAGCTATAGATAAACTAAGGGTGCCAGAAATATGACCAACACACATCTGAGGTTTCTCCTAACAATGAACTCTTCTGCACATCTATTCTTTTTCAGTATCTCAACAAGAGTTTTGCTCATCTTAACAATATAAATACTAAGGTTTGGCCTCCATATTCTTCGAAAGATAATAGATATTTTGTGTTTTTGCAACTCTTTACGGAAAGCGTGGCTGTGTTTCTCTCTTTCTTTATTGTTACGATAGGAGTGGCGTGGATGTTTTGTCTATAAAGTATGCTTCCTTAACACTATTTCGTAATCGCTGGCTCACTTCCTTTTTAACAGGTACAGCATGAGAGCTGGTTAAAAGTCGCTTTGCCCTATTATGTTTGTATAAAATACGAAAGACATTTCTACGAAATCCGAGGTCGCTCAACATGAGATATCTTTTTCAGACAGAAGTGCCAATGACATATAGTTTAGAATGGAATTTCAAATCTTGGACTACTATACAAGGATTTTCTCACTCGAGGCGGCAATCCTTTATTACAATACAGATTAAGAGTATTTTTCAGCTGTTCAGCTTAATAAAGTTCCTCGTCTGTCTGTCTGTATGTATGTATGTATGTATTGTATGTATGTATGTATGTATGTATGTATGTATTTGATTGTTGTGGGGTTTAACGTCCCAAAACCACCATATGATTATGAGAGACGCCGTAGTGGAGGGCTCCGGAAATTTCGACCACCTGGGGTTCTTTAACGTGCACCCAAATCTGAGTACACGGGCCTACAACATTTCCGCCTCCATCGGAATGCAGCCGCCACAGCCGGGATTTGATCCCGCGACCTGCGGGTCAGCAGCCGAGTACCTTAGCCTACTAGACCACCGTGGCGGGGCTGTATGTATGTATGTATGTATGTATGTATGTATGTATGTATGTATGTATGTATGTATGTATGTATGTATGTATGTATGTATGTATGTATGTATGTATGTATGTATGTATGTATGTATGTATGTATTGTGAGCCTTATTACTCGTCCCATCTTTTTATCTGTACATACTCATCATCACCACTCCAGTTTAGCTTGTGGGGCACATACTCGGGAAAATGAAGAAGAGTATTGAGGTTACTGGACGCCATCTTACAAGTGGTGGAGAGTGCTGCCCGATTCCTGCGTCCTCTCACGCTCTCGGACATTCCCAGCGCCTTCTAGAACACACCCCTGGAGCTCCGTTCAGGCCACTGCTTAAACGACCTGGGTTCGGTATAAATGTCGCAAGCCGACCAGCCCAGCGCGCCAGCTTCGCCACCGCTCCCACCGTCAAGAAACCCTACTCACCTGGTCACCAGCCCTCAAAAGGATCCTCCGCTGTTCGCAGGGCTTCCGGGTGACGACGTTCAAGACTGGCTCGAGGAGTATGACAGCGTGAGTGCCATCAACAACTGGGATGAGCCTGCGAAACTCACCCACGTTGCTTTCAACTTGAGTTGCGTCGCACAAATGTGGTTTTTCAACCACGCTACAGATTTTCCGACATGGCCCGCACGCCGACTCCGTCTGATTTTCGCCTACCCATCAGTGTGCTCGGATATTGCCAAGAAGAAGCTTGGTGCACGTCTACAACGCCCCGGCGAGTCTTGCACTTGTTACATTGAAATTGTTCTCGCCTTTTGCCGCCGCATGGACAACTGTATGGCGGAAAACGACCGTGTGTGCCACCTGCTAAAAGGCATTGCGACTGTCGCTTTTAATGCGCTTATGGTGCAGAATCCCCAGACCGTGGCCCATGTTGTAGCTACTTTTCAGCGTCTTGAGGAGCTTCAAACCACTCGGATGCAACCTGATATGTCTGATCTAAGCTCAAGTCATGACACAACAGAGCTGCGGGCATTAATCCGCTCTATCATCCGCGAGGAACTTCATGCAGAGGCTTCACCTCGCCACATTTATATTCGAACGACGCCACCTGCTACAAGTTTATGCAATGTCGTGAGGAAATAATTGGCCTTGATCACTGGCACACCAGTTTCGAGCTCACATCCCGTTGCCCATACCAAGTTGCCACGCATAGATGATGCCCTGGACTCCCTCCAAGGCGCAGAATTTGTCTCCAGTCTCGGCCTCCTATCCGTGTGTCGGCAAATACCTATTCACGAAGCAGACCCGGAGAAAACAGCGTTTACAACGCCTGATGGGCTTTACGAGTTCAACGTCATGTCTTTTGGCTTATGCAATGCTCCAGTAACATTCGAGCGCATGATAGATAATGTCTTATGTGGTATCAAGTGGAAAACCTGCTTATGTTATTTGGACGACATCGGAATTTATTCTTCTACTTTTCCTCAGCACCTTAAGCGTTTGTACGAAGTTCTAACGTGCATTTCGAACGTTGGCCTTCAGCTCAATACAAAGAAGTGCCACTTTGCCAGCACGAGCATAAAAGTATTGGGTCACCTTGTCAGCAAAGATGGCTTTCGACCAACCCTACAAGGTTGCTGCTGTAATTAGTTTTTCACGTCCGGGCAATCATAAACAATTGCGAAGTTTTGTGGGCGTGGCGTCTTACTTCCGCCGCTTCATCAGTCACTTTGCTGCCATTGCGGGGCCGTTACACAAGATTCTGACATCAGGAACGGCCTTTACTTGGACTGACGAGCGGGAGTGTGCTTTCCAAGCCCTTAAGCGTGCTTTGACATCACACCCCGTCCTCCGTCACTTCAATGAGAGTGCACACATTTTTCTGCACACAGATGCCAGCGGCCATGAAATCGGTGCTGTCCTCCTCCATCACGACGACACTTCACGTGAGCGAGTAGTTGCGTATGCCAGCCACACACACCCGCGGAGCAGAAGTACTCGATAACAGAGCAGGAATGTCTAGCTGTCGTTTGAGCCTTCCAGAAATTTTGACCTTATCTGTATGGACGCCACTTCACTGCGATTACCGACCACCATGTCCAATGCTGGTTGTCCTGGCTGAAGAATTTGCCTGGACGCCTCGGTCGCTGGATACTCCGTTTGCAAAAGTACACTTTTGACGTTGTGTACCGGTCAGGCAAACAGCATCAGGATGCCGACGCTTTCTCTCACTGCCCTCTGCCACTTTCATCTCCAACCACGGATCCCCAATGCCCCTCAGGTGATCAAGCGGCTGCCTATTCACTCAAATTATCACCCCAGGCAGTTGCTGAGTCACTATCTTCAAACTGAAGCGCTCAGTTTGCCACGTGCCAACGTGACAACCCCTACTGTAACCGCATCATCGGGTACTTGATTGACTCGCCTTCTGTGCCTAAAGCCAGAATACGTCGTCAGCTACGGCAGCTCAAGCTAGAGAACAACGTCCTGTAGTGCTATACTTACAATGCGAATGGGCATCGGTGGGTGCCAGTACTTCCCCGCTCACTGCGAAAACATGTTCTCGAAGCACTGCACGACGACCCATAAGCTCGACACTTAGGATTTCAGAAGACCTACAAATGCGTTTGGAGCCGTTTCTTGTGGCCTGGTTTTTCTACCTTTGTGGCTAATTATGTCGCTTCTTGCGCACTTTGTCAACGCCGGAAACGACCAACTTCAGCTCCTGCTGGCTTATTAGAACCCATTCCGTGTCCCGATACACCTTTTGTCGTCAGAGTAGACTTCGCCGGAGCGCTTCCCGGATCGCCAGCGGGCCACCACTGGATCGTCACAGCTGTCGACCACCTCACGCGATACGCGGAGACCGCTCCTCTACTCACTGGCTCCGCCTCAGATGTTGCCGCCTTTTTTCAGGAGCCATTGTGTTGTGTCATGGTGCACCTCGCACGTTGTTGAGTGACCAAGGCAAGGCTTTCATGTCGACTATTCTTGGCGAAATTCTAAAACTTGTGGCACAGTTCGTAAGACCACATCCCCTTACCACCAGCAGACAAATGGCCTTAAAGAGCGATTTCACCGGATTCTAATCGACATGATATCCACGCACGTCGGACCGAACCACGATAACTGGGACAAAATGTTGCCGTTCGTAACGTTTGCACACAACACCGCTGTTCAACAAACCACCTGGTATTCGCCTTTCTTCTTTGTCTATGGTCGTGCGCCGACACTTACCATTGACGTCTCTTTCTTCAATGTAACGACAAAAACTTCCACGACTACGCCGGAACATTTCGTCTCCAGGCTCGCTGACACACGGCAATGTGCTCAACTCAACACGGAGGTAAGTCAACAAGACCGCAAGCAATGTTATGACAGCTTTCGTCGAGGCGTCACCTTCCGTCCTGGAGATGAAGTACTGCTTTGGATGCCTGTTCGTACACCCGGATTGTGTAAAAACTTTCAGTCACGCTTTCTCGGACCTTATGTTGTTTGTGAACGAACGTGTCTTCTTAATTACCTTGTCATTCCCATCGAGGGCGCCTCGGACCGTCGTTACCGTGCCTCTGGATAGTCCACGTTTCACGTCTTAAACCCTTTGTTCTCCGTATTTTTCCCGCCTTAGTCTGGCCGGGCCGGCCGCTCAAGTGCGCGAGGAAAGTAAGTGTGAGCGTTAATACTCGTCCCACCTTTTCATCTTTAAATACTTATCATCACCACTCCAGTTTTGGTTGGGGGTACATACTCGGGACAATAGTCTGGAGGGTACTGGACGCAATCTTACAATATGTATGTATGTATGTATGTATGTATGTATGTATGTATGTATGTATGTATGTATGTATGTATGTATGTATGTATGTATGTATGTATGTATGTATGTATGTATGTATGTATGTATGTATGTATGTATGTATGTATGTTGTATGTATGTATGTATGTATCGCTGGATGCTCATTGCGCATAATATATTATAGTAAAGAGTGTTTGTTAGCAATTCGGTTATCTATCGGAAACATTGACTTTATCTCCTCTGAGCTCAGTGGGCTTGTCAGTAGAAAGTAGGGATTAGTCGCGCTTGTTCGTGTTGCTCACCCTATTTGTCTTGTTGCCGCGTTATTGGTTCCACAACACTCACCAACTCGCAAATCACAACGTTCCGCATGAAGCAGAGAGAGATTTTGTACAGCTGAGTGTCCCTTCAGTTTTCACATCTCGTTGTCTGGTCCAGCCCATTCTACAGCTGTGTTTAATAGCGTACATGCCATGTCTTTTACCAACCGTGAATATTTTCCAACTTCGTCTCAGCTTTCCTTGGTTTTATGAACGTCATGCCTTTTCTATTTCATACTCGTGTAGCTACACTCTTTTCTCTACATAATAAATGTAGCTGGCAAATTTTAGGAGCACTGATTTAAAACTCACAGACGTTTATCGCTTCTAAGCGTAGCATTTCTGCGAAATATGAATTTGACTGGTCGCAACTGCTATGTACACACTGTATCACAAAAATAGGCTTCGTCTCTCATTGTTCATGCTGCTGAAGGATAGGAGTGGCTGCAGGAGCGTCAATATTGGCAACCTTTCCCATTTTGTAAGTTTTTAGCAAAACGTACTGGTCTGGCCTGTCCTTCCTCCAATTTGTCAGCAGGTACATTGCTCAATTGCTTGATATTTTGTGGCCTGCCATTCAGCTATATTTACTGAAGGAATTGATTCTTACAGCTCACTCTGCCGGCTCGCTATCCAGAAAAGCTGAGCAGTCAGCGACTAAGCGCCACTGGAGCAACTGCTTAACTCTCGCCTTGGCAAGGCTGCGAGTGAGCGTGACAGCGAGAACTCTCCGCAGAAGTTCATGCGGCGTAGTGTCAGACATACCACACCTGTGCTAGCCCAACCTATTACAAAGTGGCCTTGAGAGACAAAGCATAGCAAACCTTTTTTTCCGAAATACTTTTGTTATAGTGTCACAATTTGCCTTACGCAACAGCCATTTCATGCAGAAAAAAGAATAAACCATCTTTCCTAAGGGAACCCTGATTGGATGGGAAGCAGTAGTGGCGCGCACGGTGGTGACCCACTTTAAACAGATGTCGACGCGTGTGCTAGAAGAACGCTTTGAAGCGAAATTTGGTTGTAGCTATTACTCGAGTAAACGTTTGTTTGAAACGCAGGCCCATGGGATGCGGGTGGCGTTTCGTGCAAGTTCCATCAAAACATTAGTCAAGACTTCGTAGTTGTCGTTTCTTCAGAGTCGAGACACGGGTGCTGAAGCGGAGCAGGTGCCTGTTTCGCCTTCATTACTATAGCCTATAGCCTTATCATCGGTGAAGTGTACGCTGAGAGGTTGCTGCACACATGCGACGTCGAAGTTGGCAAAGACGAGATCGATGAAAGTATTCCTTGTCCTGGTTGGTAGTTTTCGATCCACCGCCGACACGCACTTGAGTGCATACACGTCACTGATGCAATCGACGAGCCATTCTCCTCCACCTCCGCTGACTTGAACGTTAAAGTCTTCCGCGACTATAAGAGGTACGCGTCGACACGCCTCGCCGCAATCAGCCTGCGTCTCCTTGTAACAGCGGTGTAGTGAGCGGTGGTTGCGGCAGGTGCGGTGGGCAAACGCACGAAGCGGGAGCTGCGAGCGCGTCGGCGAGCACGCGGCAGGTGAGGGAGAGATAGACATGAGCGTGAACTGCAAGGATAGCGTGAAGTGCAGCTGTGGCATGACCTGCTTGGCACCGCTCAAACACCTTCGGCGAGGGAATTGCGTTGCGACGCGTTTGTACGAACGCACGTACGTAGGGCACTACAAACGTGAGCCAAAGAGCTGCTTCGCTTCTAATTAAGACCAATATAACTTTATTTAGCGTAATGCAACATTGTTGTGTCTTTAACAGTATCTAAATTTTACCCGAGTTTATTCTTAATGTAGCTATAAAGCTGATAGATGTGCACTTCTTGATAATTTTAGGATGATTCATTTTCAGCTGTTCAGCAATATTGTAGGTGAGATTTCATGGTAACATGTTGTTTACCCAGCATGTTTTAAATTATGTGATAACATTATCGCTTTTCTTCCACTCAAGTTATATATTTTAGAAGACAGTTTTGTGAAGCTTCAAAGGCATACAGGCAGAACTATTGAAAGACATCTTTTACGTAGAGATATATTCAGATTTGTACTCACGTAGACACACCGACTCGCACTTCAGTTCAGAAGCGAAGTAGTTGCCGTTGCTGCTGTTGCACGTGCTGAATGTGAACATTTTGCACAACTTTGTTTGTTCCTCAAAGTACCAGGCATATTTTACAGCACTACTGGCAGTTATTTTGGGTGGCGTCAGGCACTCCTTGAAGATGACTTTTGCACGCGCTGAAAGTGTACAAGGTACGTTTAACAAAGATGTGACTACTAGAAATGTAATCGTGCTTGGAACGTATTTAAGGAATAATGCATTAGGTGAGGTGGTTAATTTTTTTCTGTATCTTCTAATAAATAATCAGCAAGCCATCTTTTTTCACACACTAAAAACTATTACCGGCACCAGCCCTGGTAGCTCGCTGGTTAAGCAAGAAAATATGCAAAAAATTCCTGGCCATCGTAACCTTATACAAATCGGCTGATATGCAAAGGAGTAGCTGCGTATTTGTATTTGGACAGTAGTTCAAGAAGTCCATGTGGCCATAATAGCTAAGAGCAGCTATAGCCGCACGCTTCACAAAGCTTGTGTTATGACGTTTCAAGAGGCACAATTACTTCATAAAGCATTTGAAACACGCGAAGTCTATAGATGTTAAGCAAAATAATAGTCGTTTCGAGACGTTGTGAAAACGCAAGCCTCCGTGACATTCTCTATTCAGGGATTTCTAATCACTTCTTTCTTCTTGCCCTCGACTTGTAACGAAAGTGTTCAACGGCAATTCACGTCGTAGTATCTTTCTCCCTGACATCTCCAAATATTTTTAACAGCAGATATCTATATGCTTTAGCTTTGTCGGTAAGCCCTTTGGTACAAACTAGTCTTTGCTTTGCGCCAGACGAATTGACTGAGCCCACTGCACTGAACTGCAGGTGCAATGGAAAGCGAGGACATTGACGATGATAGAGCAGCTGTATCACAGTACCGTGTTAAATGATTTGCGCATACGACTATGAAGAGCTTTTTATCATAAGCCCGCGGAAAGGGTCCAAAAAAGTAAATCCCAACTTGTTCGAATGGAGCCCTAGGAATCGGAACAGGATCTAGTCACCCTGTAAAAGCGCTCGTAAGGCCCTCGTAACACTGGCACTTGTTGCATTTTTGAACAGTAAAATCTTTCTTGAACTGGCAATGAGTTTTCGCAGAGTCAAGATCACCGGACGTTGCATCATCATGAATAACTTGCTAGACGGAAACGCGAAGACTCTTCAGCCACTAGGGATTATCGTGAGCCGGTCTTAGTATAAGTATTTTTGTCTACTATCCGATCACGGACGTAGAAGTGAGTTGCTGGTAATGTTAGTTCGGTAGCAAGAAGCTGCTGTATAGTGCTGTTCTTGGCTGCTTAGTCTTGAAGACATTTGTATCACTAAACAGGAGGCCCGATGGTACAATGTACGAGTCGAAAATGTCAGTGCCACAATCCGTCGATGGATGTGGTAGTCGCAGAACACTATCTGCATCAGTGTGACGAAGAAAACTTTTGTAAGAAACCGTAAGGTCATATTCCTGCAAACGAAGTGCCCAATGCGCTAGTCGACCAGATGGTTTCACGCAGACTGACCAACCAGCAGAGAGGATGATGATCTGTCACGATGGTAATCTGTGTTCAACAGGTGCCACCAGAAACGCTGCAGCGCGAAGACTACGAGGTATTCTTGCTATGTGACAGTGTAGTTTCGCTCTGACTTGTTTAGAGAGCGACTTGCATACGCTAGGAACTGTTCTTGGTATGCAAGCGTTTAACCGAGACGCCACCAACGCAAACACTGCTGGCGTCTGCGTGAAGCTCTGTGGGAACCAGATGATCGAAGTGTCGAAGAATTGGATTGGACGTCACGGTTCAACTCGGAAAAAGCGGATGCACAATTTCGAGGTTCAGTCAAATCGCATGCCTTTATGAAGCAGGCACGTGAGTGGGTGCGTGATATTGGCAAATTCAGGAATGAATCGACGGAAGTATTAGCAAAGGCTCAAAGAGCTGTGCAGTTCTTTCACCGAGTGTGGCTAAATGCCTCCCTGCAGCTGTCTTCGCGGGATCCAGTCACATGCCGTCTTTATCCCCTAAGTGTCCAAAGACGTGTGTTTGGCGCTCTCCAAAGTGACATTTCTTTGCGTTGAGTACCAAGTGTGCTTTTCTTAGGCAGCCCAGTATGAGACTGAGGCATGAGAAGAGGACGTTCAGATAGTGAGAAAGGCCTGAAGTGTGCGACACCTTCCATTCTATCCGTACGTCGCAGCTCAACGTCCTCTTCTACTTTAGCATCCTTGTTCCGCGCTGCACAGATACTCATTCCGAAATCACGTATGTAGTAACGTTATTATCGTATCAACAAAAATGCGTTGCGGTTTAGCCTCATTTACCTATGCGGAGTGTCCACGTAGTTGTGGAGTCCTTGAATAGGTCAATCTTACGTAGAGATACTATTATGCTCATCACGTCCCATTTTGTTTCCGCGATGCGACGTATAACTTTTATGGTGTTGTTCTCTTGAGTTTTTAGATCAGCACTATGGTGACTCCATCTGAGTTGGCTGATTTTTGCACTACTGAACTGTGGTGGTGGTCAACCCTACATAGATTTTGCATGCATAAATACGTGCATTTGGAGGTGGGAGCGTCAGCCATACCCCAAGTAGTCACTACGGAGAGCGTGGAACACGATTATTTTGCCTGTCTGGCTCAAGTACCATGTGACCCTACAAAGTGGACGTAGAGATGACCGCCGCGGTTGCGTCGTGGTATTGTCGGACACGTTATTCGAAGGTCGCAGGTTCGGCCCCTACCTCGGGCAAGTTATGTTTTTATCTATTTTTATTTCTTTGTATTCACACAACAATTTCTTCTACCAACATGCACTGCGATTTTCTTGTCATCATTGTCTGTTAGTTATCAAAAATTATAGGTCTAACAAAGGAACACGAGATTATAGCGTTACACTTCCTTCCTTCAAAGTTAAAATGAGGCGTTCAATAAGGACTCACCATTACACATTTCCGAGCACTTCTGCAGAGAGGCGAAGTTGTTGTGTCCTTTAACATGGTATTCGGCACCAATCGGCAACACGTTTTACGTCTAGGGTCATAGTACCAGCGTGTCGTTAGCGGTTTACAGTTGCTATTAAATGGCAATGTTAAGCAGTACGTCGGTCGATAAACTTGCGGCTTCTTTGATTGTAGACCCCATTTCGGAAGGCCTGTGTAGAGACAGGAAAAAATACTCGGCGATTAATACAGATTCATCGTGAGAAAGCAGTATCTCATTACTATGTATTGTGCCAAATGACAAACGCTTTAATGTCTTTTTTCAGCACTCGGTGCATGTTTCAAAGCCTTCGAAATGTTTATTTTGATCGCATACAACGTCACTACATTTCTTTGACACGCACACTCGCAGCCACACACACACTAATATGTGCGCATAATATATATGTGCACTACACGCCCTCTTCGGGTCAATGCAGAAGAAAATACAAACAATACAGAGACGCAATAAATGCTAATACATTGAATATCTTGGCATAACTGGTAATCAATAACAAATACGCGTCTGGAAAGTCCTGTCAGTGTTCAGTACATACATAATCTTGTCATAGAGTGAAATTGCTGTCAAATATAATTTTCAATAAACTCCCCTATATTAAGACTAATACCTTTAGTGTGATTAGTAAGTGAAGCCAATGAGGCAGCGTTCACTGCTTCTGCAAATAACCGATTTCTATAGGAAATCACGCGAGGAAAGAAATTGACATTGTTCCAAATAATGTAGCTAGCAAGCTCCCTAAACGTTTTATTGGGAGTCATTCTGGCTGAAAGTATTGAAGGCCGTTGAAGATAATGCTTCCGCGACAATTTAAAACCCTCAGGCTGAATTTGGTGGTTGTTTTCAATTTGAATGCTACCCTACGTTGCAGAAGTTTTTCTAGGCTTGCCTAAATATGTAGGTTTTTAAGATACAACGTCAGGAGTGAGCGAAATATATTAAGCGCTGAACTATATTGGACACTCTCATATTATGAATCATGTATTGCTGCCAAGAGCTCCTAGTAATTCCTGCACACTTCAATCTTGGTCACACTAGCGGTTTATATGCTTCCACTTTTAATATGGAAGAAGTATTACGCAGTTTTTTCTTCAATACTGCCAATTTATGCAGTGCCCCCTGCGCGTGGTTACACGTAGGTTTCAATTAAGGTTACTTTTGAGTGTGATGCATCAATTTTTAGCATTATCAGTTCGTATAATGGGAGCACTTCTCTAAGCATTGTGTAAAGTGATTACTTTTTGAAGGTTGTATTGTTAATCTCCACTTTGCACACTATGCATCATTTAGCGTGAGGCATTCACTTATTCTAATGGTTGTGTATATATTACGCCAGTCATTTGCAAATAGTTTGATCTAGATCAGTGGCCTCGACGCAAAGATCAATAACAGTAACCGTAAACTTAACGCAGAAGAGGCCCAAGGACTGAGCCCTGTCAAACACTCGAACGCACTTCTAACTTTTCTGAGACACACCCATTTATGCTAACACACTGT
>WOVY01008253.1:0-23237 GCA_013436015.1 Rhipicephalus annulatus
GCTGATCGAGGGCCTCACTGTGATCACGATTACACTACGCTGATGGGCCCCCTCACTGTAGTCACGATTACACTAAGCTGATCGAGGGCCTCACTGTGATGACGATTACACTACACGGATGGGCCTCCTCACTGTAGTCGCGATTCCACTACGCCAACGGAGCCCCTCACTGTGGTCCCGTTTACACTGCGCTGACAGACCCCCTCACTGTAGTCACGATTACACTACGCTGATGGGTCCCCTCACTGTAGTCAGGATTACACTACGCTGATGGGCCCCCTCATTGCAGTCAGGATTACACTAAGCTGACGGGCCCCCTCAGTGTAGTCACGATTACATTTCTTTGACGGAGGGCCTCACTGTGATCACGATTACACTACCCTTACAGGCCTCTTGACTGTATCACGATTCCACTATGCTGACAGAGCCCCTCACTGTAGTCCCGATTAAACTAGGCTGACGCCCCCCCCCACTGTAGTCACAATTACACTACGCTAAAGGGCTAACTCACTGTAGTCAAGATTACACTATGATGGGTCCCCTCATTGTAGTCAGAATTACACAACGCTGATGAGCCCCCTCACTATAGTCACGATTACACCACGCTGACGGAGCCCCTTTCTGCAGTCAGGACTACACTTCGCTGATGGGCCCCCTTATGGTTGTCCCCATTACACTACGCTGATGGAGCCCCTCACTGTAGTTCCTATTACACTACGCTGACGGAGACCCTCACTGTACTCACGAATACACTATGCTAAAGGGCCAATTCACTGTAGTCACGATTACACTCTGGTGACGGGTCCCCTCAATGTAGTCAGAATTACGAACGCCCTTACTGTAGTCACGATTACACTACGCTGACAGAGCCCCTTTCTGCAATCAGGACTACATTACGCTGATTGGCCCCCTTTTTGTAGTTCCTATTACACTGAGCTGAAGGGCCCCCTCACTGTAGTCAGGATTACACTACACTGACGGATCCCCTCACTGTAGTCACGATTACACTACGCTAATGGGCCAATCTGCTGTAGTCACGATTACACTATGCTGATGGGTTCCCTCAATGTAGTCAGAATTACACTACGCTGACGAGCCCCCTCACTGTAGTCACGATTACACTACGCTGACGAAGTCCCTTTCTGTAGTCAGGACTACACTACGCTGATGGGCCCCCTCATTGTAGTCCCTATAAACTAAGCTGAAGGGCCCCCTCACTGTAGTCAGGATTACACTACGCTGATGGAGCCGCTCACTGTAGTCTCTATTACACTATGCTGATGGGCCCCAACACTGTAGTCACGATTACACTACGCTGACGGGCCCCCTCACTGAAGTCACAATTACACTAAGCTGATGGGCCCCCTCACTGTAGTCACAGTTACACTAAGCTGATGGAGGGCCTCACTGTGATCAGGATTACACTATGCTGACGGGCCTCCTCACTGTAGTCACGATTCCACTATGCACACGGAGCCCCTCACTGCAGTCCTGATTACATTATGCTGACGGGCCCCCTCACTGTAGTCACGATTACACTAAGCTGATGGAGGACCTCTCTGTGATCACGATTACACTACGCTGACAGGGCTCCTCACTGTAGTCAAGATTACACTATGCTGATGGGTCCCCTCACTGTAGTCAGATTACACTATGCTGATGGGCCCCCTCACTGTAGTGATGATTACACTATGCTGACGGATCCCATCACTGTAGTCCCGATTACACTACGCTGACGGGCCCCCTCACTGTAGTCAAGATTACACTAAGCTCATCGAGGGCCTCACTGTGCTCACGATTACACTACGCTGACGGACCTCCTCACTGTAGTCACGATTCAACTACGCTGACGGAGCCTCTCAATGTAGTCTCGAATACACTATGCTGACGGCCCCCCTCACTGTAGTCAAGATTACACTACGCTAAAGAGCATATTCACTGTAGTCAGGATTACACTACGCTGATGGGTCCCCTCTCTGTAGTCAGATTACCCTACGCTGATGGGCCCCCTCACACTAGTCACGATTACACTACGCTGACGGAGCCCCTCACTGTAGTCCCGATTACACTACGCTGACGTACCCCCTCACTGTAGTCACGAATACACTAAGCTGATCGAGGGCCTCACTGTGATGACGATTACACTACGCGGACAGGCCTCCTCACTGTAGTCGCGATTCCACTACGCCGACGGAGCCCCTCACTGTAGTCCCGTTTACATTGCGCTGACGGGCCCCCTCACTGTAGTCACGATTACACTACGCTGATGGGTCCCCTCACTGTAGTCAGGATTACACTACGCTGATGGGCCCCCTCAGTGTAGTCACAATTACATTTCTTTGACGGAGGGCCTCACTGTGATCACGATTACACTACGCTTACAGGCCTCTTGACTGTATCACGATTCCACTATGCTGACAGAGCCCCTCACTGTAGTCCCGATTAAACTAGGCTGACGCCCCCCCCCCACTGTAGTCACAATTACACTACGCTAAAGGGCTAACTCACTGTAGTCAAGATTACACTATGCTGATGGGTCCCCTCATTGTAGTCAGAATTACACAACGCTGATGAGCCCCCTCACTATAGTCACGATTACACCACGCTGACGGAGCCCCTTTCTGCAGTCAGGACTACACTACGCTGATGGGCCCCCTTATGGTTGTCCCTATTACACTACGCTGATAGAGCCCCTCACTGTAGTTCCTATTACACTACGCTGACGGAGACCCTCACTGTACTCACGAATACACTATGCTAAAGGGCCAATTCACTGTAGTCATGATTACACTATGTTGACGGGTCCCCTCAATGTAGTCAGAATTACGAGCCCCCTTACTGTAGTCACGATAACACTACGCTGACAGTGCCCCTTTCTGCAATCAGGACTACATTACGCTGATGGGCCCCCTCTTTGTAGTCCCTATTACACTAAGCTGAAGGGCCCCCTCACTGTAGTCAGGATTACACTACACTGACAGATCCCCTCACTGTAGTCACGATTACACTACGCTAATGGGCCAATCTGCTGTAGTCACGATTACACTATGCTGATGGGTTCCCTCAATGTAGTCAGAATTACACTACGCTGACGAGCCCCCCCACTGTAGTCACGATTACGCTACGCTGACGAAGTCCCTTTCTGTAGTCAGGACTACACTACGCTGATGGGCCCCCTCATTGTAGTCCCTATTACACTAAGCTGAAGGGCCCCCTCACTGCAGTCAGGATTACACTACGCTGATGGAGGCGCTCACTGTAGTCTCTATTACACTATGCTGATGGGCCCCAACACTGTAGTCACGATTACACTACGCTGACGGGCCCCCTCACTGAAGTCACGATTACACTAAGCTGATGGGCCCCCTCACTGTAGTCACAGTTACACTAAGCTGATGGAGGGCCTCACTGTGATCAGGATTACACTATGCTGATGGCCCTCCTCACTGTAGTCACGATTCCACTATGCACACGGAGCCCCTCACTGCAGTCCTGATTACATTATGCTGACGGGCCCCCTCACTGTAGTCACGATTACACTAAGCTGATGGAGGACCTCTCTGTGATCACGATTACACTACACTGACAGGGCTCCTCACTGTAGTCAATATTACACTATGCTGATGGGTCCCCTCACTGTAGTCAGATTACACTATGCTGATGGGCCCCCTCACTGTAGTCATGATTACACTATGCTGACGGATCCCATCACTGTAGTCCCGATTACACTACGCTGACGGGCCCCCTCACTGTAGTCAAGATTACACTAAGCTGATCGAGGGCCTCACTGTGCTCACGATTACACGACGCTGACGGACCTCCTCATTGTAGTCACGATTCAACTACGCTGACGGAGCCTCTCAATGTAGTCTCGAATACACTATGCTGACGGCCCCCCTCACTGTAGTCAAGATTACACTACGCTAAAGAGCCAATTCACTGTAGTCACGATTACACTACGCTGATGGTTCCCCTCTCTGTAGTCAGATTACCCTACGCTGATGGGCCCCCTCACTGTAGTCACGATTACACTACGCTGACGGAGCCCCTCACTGTAGTCCCGATTACACTACGCTGACGTACCCCCTCACTGTAGTCACGAATACACTAAGCTGATCGAGGGCCTCACTGTGATGACGATTACACTACGCGGACAGGCCTCCTCACTGTAGTCACGATTCCACCATGCAGACGGAGCCCCTCACTGTAGTCCCGAATACATTATGCTGACGGCCCCCTGACTGTAGTCACGATTACACTTAGCTGATGGAGACCTCTCTGTGATCACGATTACACTACGCTGACACGGCTCCTCATTGTAGTCGCGATTGCACTACGCTGACGGAGCCCCTCACTGTAGTCCCGTTTACACTGCACTCACGGGCCCCCTTACTGTAATCACAATTACACTAAGCTGATCGAGGGCCTCACTGTGATGACGATTACACTACACGGATGGGCCTCCTCACTGTAGTCGCGATTCCACTACGCCGACGGAGCCCCTCACTGTAGTCCCGTTTACATTGCGCTGACGGGCCCCCTCACTGTAGTCACGATTACACTACGCTGATGGGTCCCCTCACTGTAGTCAGGATTACACTATGCTGACAGGCCCCCTCAGTGTAGTCACGATTACATTTCTTTGACGGAGGGCCTCACTGTGATCATGATTACACTACGCTGACAGGCCTCTTGATTGTATCACGATTCCACTATGCTGACACAGCCCCTCACTGTAGTCCCGAGTAAACAATGCTGACGCCCCCCCACTGTAGTCACAATTACACTACGCTAAAGGGCCAACTCACTGTAGTCACGATTACACTATGCTGAAGGGTCCCCTCATTGTAGTCAGAATTACACAACGCTGATGAGCCCCCTCACTATAGTCACGATTACACCACGCTGACGGAGCCCCTTTCTGTAGTCAGGACTACACTACGCTGATGGGCCCCCTTATGGTTGTCCCTAATACACTACGCTGATGGAGCCCCTCACTGTAGTTCCTATTACACTACGCTGACGGAGCCCCTCACTGTAGTCACGAATACACTATGCTAAAGGGCCAATTCGCTGTAGTCACGATTACACTATGCTGACGGGTCCCCTCAATGTAGTCAGAATTACGAGCCCCCTTACTGTAGTCACGATTACACTACGCTGACGGAGCCCCTTTCTGCAGTTAGGACTACACTACGCTGATGGGACTCCTCATTGTAGTCCCTATTACACAAATCTGAAGGGCCCCCTCACTCTAGTCAGGATTACACTACGCTGATGGAGCCCTCACTGTAGTCCCTATTACACTACGCTGCTGGGCCCCCCACTGTAGTCACAATTACACTATGCTGACGGAGCCCCTCAGTGTAGTCCCTAATACACTATGCTGACGGACCCCTCACTGTAGTCAAAATTACACTAAGCTGATCGAGGGCCTCACTGTGATCACGATTACACTACGCTGATGGGCCCCCTCACTGTAGTCACGATTACACTAAGCTGATCGAGGGCCTCACTGTGATGACGATTACACTACACGGATGGGCCTCCTCACTGTAGTCGCGATTCCACTACGCCAACGGAGCCCCTCACTGTGGTCCCGTTTACACTGCGCTGACAGACCCCCTCACTGTAGTCACGATTACACTACGCTGATGGGTCCCCTCACTGTAGTCAGGATTACACTACGCTGATGGGCCCCCTCATTGCAGTCAGGATTACACTAAGCTGACGGGCCCCCTCAGTGTAGTCACGATTACATTTCTTTGACGGAGGGCCTCACTGTGATCACGATTACACTACGCTTACAGGCCTCTTGACTGTATCACGATTCCACTATGCTGACAGAGCCCCTCACTGTAGTCCCGATTAAACTAGGCTGACGCCCCCCCCCACTGTAGTCACAATTACACTACGCTAAAGGGCTAACTCACTGTAGTCAAGATTACACTATGCTGATGGGTCCCCTCAATGTAGTCAGAATTACACAACGCTGATGAGCCCCCTCACTATAGTCACGATTACACCACGCTGACGGAGCCCCTTTCTGCAGTCAGGACTACACTTCGCTGATGGGCCCCCTTATGGTTGTCCCTATTACACTACGCTGATGGAGCCCCTCACTGTAGTTCCTATTACACTACGCTGACGGAGACCCTCACTGTACTCACGAATACACTATGCTAAAGGGCCAATTCACTGTAGTCACGATTACACTATGGTGACGGGTCCCCTCAATGTAGTCAGAATTACGAACCCCCTTACTGTAGTCACGATTACACTACGCTGACAGAGCCCCTTTCTGCAATCAGGACTACATTACGCTGATGGGCCCCCTCTTTGTAGTTCCTATTACACTGAGCTGAAGGGCCCCCTCACTGTAGTCAGGATTACACTACACTGACGGATCCCCTCACTGTAGTCACGATTACACTACGCTAATGGGCCAATCTGCTGTAGTCACGATTACACTATGCTGATGGGTTCCCTCAATGTAGTCAGAATTACACTACGCTGACGAGCCCCCTCACTGTAGTCACGATTACACTACGCTGACGAAGTCCCTTTCTGTAGTCAGGACTACACTACGCTGATGGGCCCCCTCATTGTAGTCCCTATTAAACTAAGCTGAAGGGCCCCCTCACTGTAGTCAGGATTACACTACGCTGATGGAGCCGCTCACTGTAGTCTCTATTACACTATGCTGATGGGCCCCAACACTGTAGTCACGATTACACTACGCTGACGGGCCCCCTCACTGAAGTCACAATTACACTAAGCTGATGGGCCCCCTCACTGTAGTCACAGTTACACTAAGCTGATGGAGGGCCTCACTGTGATCAGGATTACACTATGCTGACGGCCTCCTCACTGTAGTCACGATTCCACTATGCACACGGAGCCCCTCACTGCAGTCCTGATTACATTATGCTGACGGGCCCCCTCACTGTAGTCACGATTACACTAAGCTGATGGAGGACCTCTCTGTGATCACGATTACACTACGCTGACAGGGCTCCTCACTGTAGTCAAGATTACACTATGCTGATGGGTCCCCTCACTGTAGTCAGATTACACTAGGCTGATGGGCCCCCTCACTGTAGTGATGATTACACTATGCTGACGGATCCCATCACTGTAGTCCCGATTACACTACGCTGACGGGCCCCCTCACTGTAGTCAAGATTACACTAAGCTCATCGAGGGCCTCACTGTGCTCACGATTACACTACGCTGACGGACCTCCTCACTGTAGTCACGATTCAACTACGCTGACGGAGCCTCTCAATGTAGTCTCGAATACACTATGCTGACGGCCCCCCTCACTGTAGTCAAGATTACACTACGCTAAAGAGCCAATTCACTGTAGTCAGGATTACACTACGCTGATGGGTCCCCTCTCTGTAGTCAGATTACCCTACGCTGATGGGCCCCCTCACACTAGTCACGATTACACTACGCTGACGGAGCCCCTCACTGTAGTCCCGATTACACTACGCTGACGTACCCCCTCACTGTAGTCACGAATACACTAAGCTGATCTAGGGCCTCACTGTGATGACGATTACACTACGCGGACAGGCCTCCTCACTGTAGTCGCGATTCCACTACGCCGACGGAGCCCCTCACTGTAGTCCCGTTTACATTGCGCTGACGGGCCCCCTCACTGTAGTCACGATTACACTACGCTGACAGGCCTCTTGACTGTATCACGATTCCACTATGCTGACAGAGCCCCTCAATGTAGTCCCGATCAAACAATGCTGACGCCCCCCCACTGTAGTCACAATTACACTACGCTAAAGGGCCAACTCACTGTAGTCACGATTACACTATGCTGATGGGTCCCCTCATTGTAGTCAGAATTACACAACGCTGATGAGCCCCCTCACTATAGTCACAATTACACCACGCTGACGGAGCCCTTTCTGTAGTCAGGACTACACTACGCTGATGGGCCCCCTTATGGTTGTCCCTATTACACTACGCTGATGGAGCCCCTCACTGTAGTTCCTATTACACTACGCTGACGGAGCCCCTCACTGTAGTCACGAATACACTATGCTAAAGGGCCAATTCACTGTAGTCACGATTACACTATGGTGACGGGTCCCCTCAATGTAGTCAGAATAACGAGCCCCCTTACTGTTGTCACGATTACACTACGCTGACGGAGCCCCTTTCTGCAGTCAAGACTACATTACGCTGATGGGCTCCCTCTTTGTAGTCCCTATTACACTAAGCTGAAGGGCCCCCTCACTGTAGTCAGGATTACACTACACTGACGGAGCCCCTCACTGTAGTCACGATTACACTACACTAAAGGGCCAATCTGCTGTAGTCACGATTACACTATTCTGATGGGTTCCCTCAATGTAGTCAGAATTACACTACGCTGACGAGCCCCCTCACTGTAGTCACGATTACACTACGCTGACGAAGTCCCTTTCTGTAGTCAGGACTACACTACGCTGATGGGCCCCCTCATTGTAGTCCCTATTACACTAACCTGAAGGGCCCCCTCACTGTAGTCAAGATTACACTAAGCTGATCGAGGGCCTCACTGTGATCACGATTACACTACGCTGACGGGCCCCCTCACTGTAGTCACGATTACACTAAGCTGATCGAGGGCCTCACTGTGATGACGATTACACTACACAGATGGGCCTCCTCACTGTAGTCGCGATTTCACTACGCCGACGGAGCCCCTCACTGTGGTCCCGTTTACACTGCGCTGACGGGCCCCCTCACTGTAGTCTCGATTACACTACGCTTATGGGTCCCCTCACTGTAGTCAGGATTACACTACGCTGATGGGCCCCCTCATTGCAGTCAGGATTACACTATGCTGACGGGCCCCCTCAGTGTAGTCACGATTACATTTCTTTGACGGAGGGCCTCACTGTGATCACGATTACACTACGCTGACAGGCCTCTTGACTGTATCACGATTACACTATGCTGACGGAGCCCCTCACTGTAGTCCCGATTAAACTATGCTGACGCCCCCCACGGTAGTCACAATTACACTACGCTAAAGGGCCAACTCACTGTAGTCACGATAACACTATGCTGATGGGTCCCCTCATTGTAGTCAGAATTACACTACGCTGACGAGCCCCCTAACTGTAGTCACGATTGCACTACGCTGACGAAGTCCCTTTCTGTAGTCAGGACTACACTACGCTGATGGGCCCCCTCATTGTAGTCCCTATTACACTAAGCTGAAGGGCCCCCTCACTGCAGTCAGGATTACACTACACTGATGGAGCCGCTCACTGTAGTCTCTATTACACTATGCTGATGGGCCCCCACACTGTAGTCACGATTACACTACGCTGACGGGCCCCCTCACTGAAGTCACGATTACACTAAGCTGATGGGCCCCCTCACTGTAGTCACAGTTACACTAAGCTGATGGAGGGCCTCACTGTGATCAGGATTACACTATGCTGACGGGCCTCCTCACTGTAGTCACGATTCCACTATGCAGACGGAGCCCCTTACTGCAGTCCCAATTACATTATGCTGACGGGCCCCCTCACTGTAGTCACGATTACACTAAGCCGATGGAGGACCTCTCTGTGATCACGATTACACTACGCTGACAGGGCTCCTCACTGTAGTCGCGATTGCACTATGCTGACGGAGCCACTCACTGTAGTCCCGTTTACACTGCGCTGACGGGCCCCCTCACTATAGTCACGATTACACTACGCTGATAGGCCCCCTCACTGTAGTCACGAATACACTACACTGACGGAGCCCCTCACTGTAGTCCCGATTACACTACGCTGATGGGCCCCCTCACTGTAGTCACGATTACACTACTTTGATGGAGGGCCTCACTGTGATCACGATTAAATTACGCTGACAGGCCTCCTGACTGTATCACGATTCCACTATGCGGACGGAGCCCCTCACTGTAGTCGCGATTAAACTACGCTGACGGGCCCCCCACTGTAGTCACAATTACACTACGCTAAAGGGCCAATTCACTGTAGTCACGATTACACTATGCTGATGGGTCCCCTCATTGTTGTCAGAATTACACTACGCTGATAAGCCTCCCCACTGTAGTCACGATTACACTACGCTGACGGAGCCCCTTTCTGCAGTCAAGACTACACTACGCTGATGGGCCCCCTCATTGTATTCCCTATTACACTACGCTGACGGGCCCTCTCACTCTAGTCAGGATTACACTACGCTGATGGAGCCCCTCACTGTAGTCACGATTACACTATGCTGACGGAGCCCCTCAGTGTAGTCCCTAATACACTAAGCTGACGGACCCCTCACTGTAGTCTCGATTACACTACGCTGACGGAGCCCCTCACGGTAGTCCCTATTACACTACACTTACGGGCCCTCTCATTGTAGTCAGGATTACACTACACTGATGGGCCCACTCATTGTAGTCCCTATTACATTACGCTGACAGAGCCCCTCACTGTAGTCCCTATTACACTACACTGATGGGCCCCCTCACTGTAGTCAGGATTATACTACGCTGATGGGCCCCCTCATTGTATTCCCTATTACACTACGCTGACGGGCCCCCTCACTGAAGTCAGGATAGTCAGGATAACACAATGCTGACGGAGCCCCTTTCTGTAGTCAGGACTACACTACGCTGAAGGGCCCCTTCATTGTAGTCCCTATTACACTTCGCTGACAGAGCCCCTCACTGTAGTCCCTATTACACTACGCTGACGGAGCCCCTCACTGTAGTCACGATTACGCTACGCTATAGGGCCAATTTGCTGTAGTCACGATTACACTACACTAAAGAGCCAATTCACTGTAGTCACGATTACACTATGCTGATGGGTCCCCACACTGTAGTCAGATTACACTACGCTGATGGGCCCCCTCACTGTAGTCACGATTACACTATGCTGATAGGTCCCCTCATTGTATTCCCTATTACACTACGCTGACGGGCCCCCTCACTGAAGTCAGGATTACACTACGCTGACGGATCCCCTCACTGTAGTCCCTATTACACTACGCTGCTGGGCCCCCTCACTGTAGTCAGGATTACACTACACTGATGGCCCCCCCCATTGTATTCCCTATTACACTACGCTGACGGGCCCCCTCACTGAAGTCAGGATAGTCACGATTACACTATGCTGACAGAGCCCCTTTCTGTAGTCAGGACTACACTACGCTGATGGGCCCCATCACTGTAGTCCCTATTACACTACACTGACGGGCCCCCTCACTGTAGTCAGGATTACACTACGCTGACGGAGCCCCTCACTGTAGTCCCTATTACACTACGCTGATGGGCCCCCTCACTGTAGTCAGGATTACACTACACTGATAGCCCCCCCCATTGTATTCCCTATTACACTACGCTGACGGGCCCCCTCACTGAAGTCAGGATAGTCAGGATTACACAATGCTGACGGAGCCCCTTTCTGTAGACAGGACTACACTACACTGAAGGGCCCCTTCATTGTAGTCCTAATACACTACGCTGACGAGCACCCTCACTGTAGTCACGATTACACTACGCTGACGAAGCCCCTTTCTGTAGTGACGACTACACTACGCTGATGGGCCCCCTCATTGTAGTCCCTATTACACTAAGCTGAAGGGCCCCCTCACTGTAGTCAGGATTACACTACGCTGATGTAGCCCCTCACTGTAGTCTCTATTACATTATGCTGATGGCCCCCTCACTGTGGTCACGATTACACTACGCTGACGGAGCCCCTCACTGTAGTCCCTATTACACTACGCTGATGGGTCCCCTCACTTTAGTCAGATTACACTACGCTGATGTGGCCCCTCACTGTAGTCCCTATCACACTACGCTTACGAGCCGCTCACTGTAGTCAAGATTGCACTACGCTGACGGGCCTCCTCACTGTGTTCACGATTCCACTACGCTGACGGAGCCTCTCAGTGTGGTCCCGATTACACTAGGCTGACGGGCCCCCTCACTGTAGTCATGATTACACTAAGTTGATGGAGGGCCTCACTGTGATCACGATTACACTACGCTGACGGAGCCCCTCACTGTAGTCCCGAATACACTACGCTGACGGGCCCTCTCACTGTAGTAAAGATTACACTACGCTAAAGAGCATATTCACTGTAGTCACGATTACACTATGCTGATGGATCCCCTCACTGTAGTCAGAATACACTACGCTGACGGGCCCCCTCACTGTAGTCAAGATTACACTAAGCTGATCGAGGGCCTCACTGTGATCACGATTACACTACTCTGACGCACCTCCTCACTGTAGTCACGATTCAACTACGCTGACGGAGCCTCTCACTGTAGTCCCGAATACACTACGCTGACGGGCCCCCTCACTGTAGTCAAGATTACACTACGCTAAAGAGCCAATTCACTGTAGTCACGATTAGGCTATGCTGATGGGCCCCCTCATTGTAGTCCCTATTACACTAAGCTGAAGGGCCCAGTCACTGTAGTCACGATTACACTACGCTGACGGAGCCCCTCACTGTAGTCCCTATTACACTACGCTGATGGGTCCCCTCACTGTAGTCAGATTACGCTACGCTGATGTGGCCCCTCACTGTAGTCCCTATCACACTACGCTGACGAGCCTCTCACTGTAGTCAAGATGGCACTACGCTGACGGGCCTCCTCACTGTAGTCACGATTGCACTACGCTGACGGAGCCTCTCAGTGTGGTCCCAATTAAACTAGGCTGCTGGGCCGCCTGACTGTAGTCATGACTACACTAAGCTGATTGAGGGCCTCACTGTGATCACGATTACACTACGCTGACGGGCCTCCTCAATGTAGTCACGATTACACTATGCTGACGGAGCCCCTCACTGTAGTCCCGAATACACTACGCTGTCGGGCCCTCTTACTGTAGTAAAGATTACACTACGCTAAAGAGCATATTCACTGTAGTCACGATTACACTACGCTGATGGATCCCCTCAGTGTATTCAGATTACACTACGCTCATGGGCCCCCTCACTGTAGTCACGATTACACTACGCTGACGGAGCCCCTCACTGTAGTCCCGATTACACTACGCTGACGTACCCCCTCACTGTAGTCACGAATACACTAAGCTGATCGAGGGCCTCACTCTGATGACGATTACACTACGCGGACAGGCCTCCTCACTGTAGTCACGATTCCACCACGCAGACAGAGCCCCTCACTGTAGTCCCGATTACATTACGCTGATGGCCCCCTCACTGTAGTCACGATTACACTAAGCTGATGGAGGACCTCTCTGTGATCACGATTACACTACGCTGACAGGGCTCCTCATTGCAGTCGCGATTGCACTACGCTGACGGAGCCCCTCACTGTAGTCCCGTTTACACTGCACTGACGGGCCCCCTTACTGTAATCACGATTACACTACACTGATGGGCCCCCTCACTGTTGTCACGATTACACTATGCTGACGGAGCCCCTCATTGTAGTCCCGATTACACTATGCTGACGGGCCCCCTCGCTGTAGTCACGATTACACTAAGCTGATCGAGGGCCTCACTGTGATGACGATTACACTACACGGATGGGCCTCCTCACTGTAGTCGTGATTCCACTACGCCGACGGAGCCCCTCACTGTACTCCCCTTTACATTGCGCTGACGGGCCCCCTCACTGTAGTCACGATTACACTACGCTGATGAGTCCCCTCACTGCAGTCAGGATTACACTACGCTGATGGGTCCCTCATTGCAGTCAGGATTACACTACGCTGATGGGCCCCCTAACTGTAGTCACGATTACACTAATTTGATGGAGGGCCTCACTGTGATCACGATTACACTACGCTGACAGGCCTCCTAACTGTATCACGATTCCACTATGCTGACGGAGCCCCTCACTGTAGTCCCGATTAAACTATGCTGACACCCCCCCACTGTAGTCACAATTACACTACGCTAAAGGGCCAACTCACTGTAGTCACGATTACACTATGCTGACGGGTCCCCTCGATTACACTACGCTGACGGAGCCCCTTTCTGCAGTCAAGACTACATTACGCTGATGGGCCCCCTCTTTGTAGTCCCTATTACACTAAGCTGAAGGGCCCCCTCACTGTAGTCAGGATTACACTACACTGACGGAGCCCCTCACTGTAGTCACGATTACACTACACTAAAGGGCCAATCTGCTGTAGTCACGATTACACTATGCTGATGGGTTCCCTCAATGTAGTCAGAATTACACTACGCTGACGAGCCCCCTCACTGTAGTCACGATTACACTACGCTGACGAAGTCCCTTTCTGTAGTCAGGACTACACCACGCTGATGGGCCCCCTCATTGTAGTCCCAATTACACTAACCTGAAGGGCCCCCCTCACTGTAGTCAAGATTACACTAAGCTGATCGAGGGCCTCACTGTGATCACGATTACACTACGCTGACGGGCCCCCTCACTGTAGTCACGATTACACTAAGCTGATCGAGGGCCTCACTGTGATGACGATTACACTACACAGATGGGCCTCCTCACTGTAGTCGCGATTTCACTACGCCGACTGAGCCCCTCACTGTGGTCCCGTTTACACTGCGCTGACGGGCCCCCTCACTGTAGTCACGATTACACTACGCTTATGGGTCCCCTCACTGTAGTCAGGATTACACTACGCTGATGGGCCCCCTCATTGCAGTCAGGATTACACTATACTGACGGGCCCCCTCATTGCAGTCAGGATTACACTATGCTGACGGAGGGCCTCACTGTGATCACGATTACACTACGCTGACAGGCCTCTTGACTGTATCACGATTCCACTACGCTGATGGAGCCCCTCACTGTAGTTCCTATTACACTACGCTGACGGAGCCCCTCACTGTAGTCACGAATACACTATGCTAAAGGGCCAATTCACTGTAGTCACGATTACACTATGGTGACGGGTCCCCTCAATGTAGTCAGAATTACGAGCCCCCTTACTGTAGTCACGATTACACTACGCTGACGGAGCCCCTTTCTGCAGTCAGGACTACATTACGCTGATGGGCCCCCTCTTTGTAGTCCCTATTACACTAAGCTGAAGGGCCCCCACACTGTAGTCAGGATTACACTACACTGACGGAGCCTCTCACTGTAGTCACGATTACACTACGCTAAAGGGCTAATCTGCTGTAGTCACGATTACACTATGCTGATGGGTTCCCTCAATGTAGTCAGAATTACACTACGCTGACGAGCCCCCTAACTGTAGTCACGATTGCACTACGCTGACGAAGTCCCTTTCTGCAGTCAGGACTACACTACGCTGATGGCCCCCTCATTGTAGTCCCTATTACACTAAGCTGAAGGGCCCCCTCACTGTAGTCAGGATTACACTACACTGATGGAGCCGCTCACTGTAGTCTCTATTACACTATGCTGATGGGCCCCCACACTGTAGTCACGATTACACTACGCTGACGGGCCCCCTCACTGAAGTCACGATTACACTAAGCTGATGGGCCCCCTCACTGTAGTCACAGTTACACTAAGCTGATGGAGGGCCTCACTGTGATCAGGATTACACTATGCTGACGGGCCTCCTCACTGTAGTCACGATTCCACTATGCAGACGGAGCCCCTTACTGCAGTCCCAATTACATTATGCTGACGGGCCCCCTCACTGTAGTCACAATTACACTAAGCTGATGGAGGACCTCTCTGTGATCACGATTACACTACGCTGACAGGGCTCCTCACTGTAGTCGCGATTGCACTATGCTGACGGAGCCACTCACTGTAGTCCCGTTTACACTGCGCTGACGGGCCCCCTCACTATAGTCACGATTACACTACGCTGATGGGCCCCCTCACTGTAGTCACGAATACACTACACTGACGGAGCCCCTCACTGTAGTCCCAATTACACTACGCTGACGGGCCCCCTCACTGTAGTCACGATTACACTACTTTGATGGAGGGCCTCACTGTGATCACGATTAAATTACGCTGACAGGCCTCCTGACTCTATCACGATTCCACTATGCGGACGGAGCCCCTCACTGTAGTCCCGATTAAACTACGCTGACGGGCCCCCCACTGTAGTCACAATTACACTACGCTAAAGGGCCAATTCACTGTAGTCACGATTACACTATGCTGACGGAGCCCCTTTCTGCAGTCAAGACTACACTACGCTGATGGGCCCCCTCATTGTATTCCCTATTACACTACGCTGACGGGCCCTCTCACTCTAGTCAGGATTACACAATGCTGATGGAGCCCCTTACTGTAGTCCCTATTACACTACGCTGCTGGGCCCCCTCACTGTAGTCACGATTACACTATGCTGACGGAGCCCCTCAGTGTAGTCCCTAATACACTAAGCTGACGGACCCCTCACTGTAGTCTCGATTACACTACGCTGACGGAGCCCCTCACGGTAGTCCCTATTACACTACACTTACGGGCCCTCTCATTGTAGTCAGGATTACACTACACTGATGAGCCCACTCATTGTAGTCCCTATTACATTACGCTGACAGAGCCCCTCACTGTAGTCCCTATTACACTACACCGATGGGCCCCCTCACTGTAGTCAGGATTACACTACGCTGATGGGCCCCCTCATTGTATTCCCTATTACACTACGCTGACGGGCCCCCTCACTGAAGTCAGGATACTCAGGATAACACAATGCTGACGGAGCCCCTTTCTGTAGTCAGGACTACACTACGCTGAAGGGCCCCTTCATTGTAGTCCCTATTACACTTCGCTGACAGAGCCCCTCACTGTAGTCCCTATTACACTACGCTGACGCAGCCCCTCACTGTAGTCACGATTACACTACGCTATAGGGCCAATTTGCTGTAGTCACGATTACACTACACTAAAGAGCCAATTCACTGTAGTCACGATTACACTATGCTGATGGGTCCCCTCACTGTAGTCAGATTACACTACGCTGATGGGCCCCCTCACTGTAGTCACGATTACACTATGCTGATGGGTCCCCTCATTGTATTCCCTATTACACTATGCTGACGGGCCCCCTCACTGAAGTCAGGATTACACTACGCTGACGGAGCCCCTCACTGTAGTCCCTATTACACTACGCTGCTGGGCCCCCTCACTGTAGTCAGGATTACACTACACTGATGGCCCCCCCATTGTATTCCCTATTACACTACGCTGACGGGCCCCCTCACTGAAGTCAGGATAGTCAAGATTACACTATGCTGACAGAGCCCCTTTCTGTAGTCAGGACTACACTACGCTGATGGGCCCCATCACTGTAGTCCCTATTACACTACACTGATGGGCCCCCTCACTGTAGTCAGGATTACACTACGCTGACAGAGCCCCTCACTGTAGTCCCTATTACACTACGCTGATGGGCCCCCTCACTGTAGTCAGGATTACACTACACTGATAGCCCCCCCCCATTGTATTCCCTTTTACACTACGCTGACGGGCCCCCTCACTGAAGTCAGGATAGTCAGGATTACACAATGCTGACGGAGCCCCTTTCAGTAGACAGGACTACACTACACTGAAGGGCCTCTTCATTGTAGTCCTAATACACTACACTGACGGAGCCCCTCACTGTAGTCCCTATTACACTACGCTGACGGAGCCCCTCACTGTCGTCACGATTACGCTATGCTGATGGGTCCCCGCTATGTAGTCAGAATTACACTACGCTGACGAGCACCCTCACTGTAGTCACGATTACACTACGCTGACGAAGCCCCTTTCTGTAGTGACGACTACACTACGCTGATGGGCCCCCTCATTGTAGTCCCTATTACACTAAGCTGATGGATCCCCTCACTGTAGTCAGAATACACTACGCTGATGGGCCCCCTCACTGTAGTCCCGATTACACTATGCTGACGGATCCCATCACTGTAGTCCCGATTACACTACGCTGACGGGCCCCCTCACTGTAGTCAAGATTACACTAAGCTGATCGAGGGCCTCACTGTGATCACGATTACACTACTCTGACGCACCTCCTCACTGTAGTCACGATTCAACTACGCTGACGGAGCCTCTCACTGTAGTCCCGAATACACTACGCTGACGGGCCCCCTCACTGTAGTCAAGATTACACTACGCTAAAGAGCCAATTCACTGTAGTCACGATTAGGCTATGCTGATTGGCCCCCTCATTGTAGTCCCTATTACACTAAGCTTAAGGGCCCAGTCACTGTAGTCACGATTACACTACGCTGACGGAGCCCCTCACTGTAGTCCCTATTACACTACGCTGATGGGTCCCCTCACTGTAGTCAGATTACGCTACGCTGATGTGGCCCCTCACTGTAGTCCCTATCACACTACGCTGACGAGCCCCCTCACTGTAGTCAAGATTACATTTCTTTGACGGAGGGCCTCACTGTGATCACGATTACACTACGCTGACAGGCTTCTTGACTGTATCACGATTCCACTATGCTGACAGAGCCCCTCACTGTAGTCCCGATTAAACTATGCTGACGCCCCCCCCCACTGTAGTCATATTTACACTACGCTAAAGGGCCAACTCACTGTAGTCACGATTACACTACGCTGATGGGCCCCCTTATGGTTGTCCCTATTACACTACGCTGATGGAGCCCCTCACTGTAGTTCCTATTACACTACGCTGACGAAGCCCCTCACTGTAGTCACGAATACACTATGCTAAAGGGCCAATTCACTGTAGTCACGATTACACTATGGTGACGGGTCCCCTCAATGTAGTTAGAATTACGAGCCCCCTTACTGTAGTCACGATTACACTACGCTGACGGAGCCCCTTTCTGCAGTCAGGACTACATTACGCTGATGGACCCCCTGTTTGTAGTCCCTATTACACTAAGCTGAAGGGCCCCCTCACTGTAGTCAGGATTACACTACACTGACGGAGCCCCTCACTGTAGTCACGATTACACTACGCTAAAGGGCCAATCTGCTGTAGTCACGATTACACTATGCTGATGGGTTCCCTCAATGTAGTCAGAATTACACTACGCTGACGAGCCCCCTCACTGTAGTCACGATTACACTACGCTGACGAAGTCCCTTTCTGTAGTCAGGACTACACTACGATGATGGGCCGCCTCATTATAGTCCCTATTACACTAAGCTGAAGGGCCCCCTCACTGTAGTCAGGATTACACTACACTGATGGAGCCGCTCACTGTAGTCTCTATTACACTATGCTGATGGGCCCCCACACTGTAGTCACGATTACACTACGCTGACGGGCCCCCTCACTGAAGTCACGATTACACTAAGCTGATGGGCCCCCTCACTGAGGTCACAGTTACACTAAGCTGATGGAGGGCCTCACTGTGATCAGGATTACACTATGCTGACGGGCCTCCTCACTGTAGTCACGATTCCACTATGCAGACGGAGCCGCTCACTGCAGTCCCGATTACATTATGCTGACGGGCCCCCTCACTGTAGTCACGATTACACTAAGCTGATGGAGGACCTCTCTGTGATCACGATTACACTACGCTGACAGGGCTCCTCACTGTAGTCGCGATTGCACTATGCTGACGGAGCCACTCACTGTAGTCCCGTTTACACTGCGCTGACGGGCCCCCTCACTATAGTCACGATTACACTACTTTGATGGAGGGCCTCACTGTGATCACGATTAAATTACGCTGACAGGCCTCCTGACTGTAACACGATTCCACTATGCGGACGGAGCCCCTCACTGTAGTCCCGATTAAACTACGCTGACGGGCCCCCCACTGTAGTCACAATTACACTACGCTAAAGGGCCGATTCACTGTAGTCACGATTACACTATGCTGATGGGTCCCCTCATTGTAGTCAGAATTACACTACGCTGATAAGCCCCCTCACTGTAGTCACGATTACACTACGCTGACGGAGCCCCTTTCTGCAGTCAAGACTACACTACGCTGATGGGCCCCCTCTTTGTAGTCCCTATTACACTAAGCTGAAGGGCCCCCTCACTGTAGTCAGGATTACACTACGCTGATGGAGCCCCTCACTGTAGTCTCTATTACACTATGCTGATATGCCCCCTCACTGTAGTCACGATTACACTACGCTGACAGAGCCCCTTTGTGTAGTCCCTATTACACTACGCTGACGGGCCCAGTCACTGTAGTCACGATTACACTACGCTGACGGAGCCCCTCACTGTAGTATCTATTACACTACGCTGATGGGTCCCCTTACTGTAGTCAGATTACACTACGCTGATGTGGCCCCTCACTTTAGTCCCTATCACACTAGGCTGACGAGCCTCTCACTGTAGTCAAGATTGCACTGCGCTGACGGGCCTCCTCACTGTAGTCCCGATTCCACTACGCTGACGGAGCCTCTCAGTGTGGTCCCGATTACACTCGGCTGACGGGCCCCCTCACTGTAGTCATGATTACACTAAGTTGATGGAGGGCCTCACTGTGATCACGATTACACTACGCTGACGGGCCTCCTCACTGTAGTCACGATTCCACTATGCTGACGGAGCCCCTCACCGTAGTCCCGAATACACTACGCTGACGGGCCCTTTCACTGTAGTAAAGATTACACTACGCTAAAGAGCATATTCACTGTAGTCACGATTACACTATGCTGATGGATCCCATCACTGCAGTCCCGATTACATACGCTGACGGGCTTCCTCACTGTAGTCAAGATTACACTAAGCTGATCGAGGGCCTCACTGTGATCACAATTACACTACCCTGACGGACCTCCTCACTGTAGTCACGATTCAACTACGCTGACGGAGCCTCTCACTGTAGTCTCGAATACACTACGCTGACGGGCCCCCTCACTGTAGTCAAGATTACACTACGCTAAAGAGCCAATTCACTGTAGTCACGATTACACTACGCTGATGGGTCCCCTCTCTGTAGTCAGATTACACTACGCTGATGGGCCCCCTCACTGTAGTCACGATTACGCTACGCTGACGGAGCCCCTCACTGTAGTCCCGATTACACTACGCTGAGGTACCCCCTCACTGTAGTCACGAATACACTGTAGCGGCGAGAGAAGGAGAGACGTGAGATGACGTCGAAGGCGGCCGATGGGGCCGTGCCGATCTCGCCGCTTTATTCCAGGCCTGAAGCGGAGCCACGTCGATTACCAGCGTCCAAACCACCAGGCCAGAGAGAAGGAGAGACGTGAGATGACGTCGAAGGCGGCCGATGGGGCCGTGCCGATCTCGCCGCTTTATTCCAGGCCTGAAGCGGAGCCATGTCGATTACCAGCGTCCAAACCACCAGGCCAGAAGCTCGTTCTAGTTCTCGCGCAGCTCGAGCTAGCATCAGCTGCGCGAGAGGCGCGGCGCGGTGATCAAGAAAATGATGGTGATGATGATGGCACTACAGGGCTCCCCCCTAGCGCTTTGCGCGATTCGAAGGCATATAAAAAAGAAAAAATAGTGACAAAAGCTATATACATGAACGACAATCCATAAACTGTTCATTTGGAAAGTCAAGGTTGTCAACGTTGATGGGCCATCGGTAAGCAGCGGGTCTCTGGTGGGCGACTCTGGGAGAAGCGCAAGGGACGAAGGAGGAAGTGCCGGGTCGCTGTGGTAGCCGACAAGCGGGTCTCACGGCGACCTGGCCGGACTGGTCGAGAGTGGACCGTGTGTTGCAAGGTCATGCTGCCAACGTCGGCAGAGGGCCGGCAGTGCGGGCCCTGACGTTGGGGTCGACGCAACACAGACCTCAAAGTCGAGCGGCGTCTGACGTGCCGGTATAGACAGACGTGCCGACGCCCGCAGGAACGTGTCCCAACAATACCACCAAGTGCGCGGTGGGCAGTCGGGCACACGACCAGTGGTGGGACACCGCGTCGGACAGGCCGAGTAAGGCGCCTGCGCCGTCTTCAGGGCCGTGACCGCAACCCGTGGCCGCGCAGCAGGGTGGCCCAAAAGTTGCCGCAATGTGTGACGCCAAGCACGCCGTCGTCGCCGACGTAGGGCAACGGGTGGCAGACACGCATGAGGCATGAGCGCCGTCGCGGTTGTGACACACGAGCTGGCATTGTGGACACACGTCTGGCCATTGCCGTCCGGAGGCAAAGGCTCCGGAGAATGGCGGTGGTGGAACCCAGCCAGCGTGGGCTCGCCCGGAGCACTGGATGGGCTCCGGGCGAGCCCACGCACTTGTGCTTGTGCACAGGTGCGTGGGCTCATGCACAGGTGCGTGGAGGTCATTGCACCTGTGCTCGTGCAATGACCTCCGGCAGTCCGCGTGCAGTCCGGAGGGCCGGTGTGCAGGTCTGCACAATTGATGGCCGCCTCCAGCCAACACCCCCCAGACTGCCCCACCGCAGGCGCTGCATGCCTGGTGAGCCCCGCCCGAAACTGACCGGGCACGTCGTCCTCAAGCGCGTCAGTCACAGTCGCAGCGTCTTGGAAGCCTGGCCGTGGTTGATGGCTGGCGGGCCTTAACCTCAGCTGCGGTAAACTGCGAGGACGATGCTGGTCGCTGCTGGCAGGACGCGCAGAGCGTTGTGGCTGGTAGAGAGTTTCTTTCGTACATTGGGGATGGTGAAGGTTCCCCGACCGGGAGGTGAATAGCAGGTGGATGGACGTCAGCGCCAGACTCCGAGGCGTGCGGCCAGGTAGCCGTCGTGGAGTCGGGTAGGGCCATGGTGTGACGTGCCGTAGATTTCACGGAAGACGTGCAGGTGGCAGGCACGTGTGATGAAGCTCCGCACGGGGGCTCGGAGGGAATGTACCTCTCGGAGGGAAGTTCAGTCGCAGTGGGGGAGTCTTCTACCTCGCGGTCGTGATCAGGTGCAGGAATGGATGTTTCTGCGACCGGATTAGGTGTAGAAGTAGTCGAAGCCGGGGTACCGAGGTAGCGGTCAATGGAGGGCTGCGGACCGGTTCGTACCTTGCTCTGCGACGCCTGGGAAACCTGCCTGGTGCGGGTAAACAGAAGCGGACGGTATGTGAGGCCATATCTGGCAAGCACCGCCGAGCAGAGGTCATCGTAAGGCTGCTGGCTGGAGGTTGAAGTGCCAGAGAGATGACGCAACTCTACCGGAAGGGCGTCTTGAAGAATGGCGTGCATCAGCGGCTGGTCCGTGACGGCATTCAACGCCAGAACGGCATCGAGCTGCATGAACCATACCTTGGGGTAGGTCGATTGGAACGGCGGCACTGGCGGGCAGAGTTGCGGGAACATGGCCGCGGGCCGCTCGGCGAAGGGCGTGTTCTCCTGGTCACCAATGCAGCGGCGAGAGAAGGAGAGACGTGAGATGACGTCGAAGGCGGCCGATGGGGCCGTGCCGATCTCGCCGC
>WOVY01008254.1:0-20417 GCA_013436015.1 Rhipicephalus annulatus
CAATCGGATGTTTAGCTTCAATAACTGTCCCTTGCAAGATGTTCTCAATCGCCGCCATAAGATCATAGCTGCAAGCCTGCTTAGGCACGTCTGTTATTGCAAGATTTTTTCAAGATAAATGTAGTACTTTTTTACGTGAAGAAATTGTCTGTGTCCTCGCACGCATAAAATATTATAAGAAGGCGTTCATAAAGAGCCGTCACACGCTCTTTTTTTTAATAAAACGTTTCCTTCAGCATTAAATTGAGCTAAAAGCGGGCTAAAGTGGTTTTTAGAACCAAATCCTGAAAATGTCATCAAGTCAAATCAAGTTTCTTTCCAACAACATCAAGTCGGAGGTCCTTAGGCGAAAAGATGTCGGAGACATCTTGAGAGCCCAAGTACATTGTTTAAACAAGCCACATTTTCCCTTTCCTACGCAGCAGTTACGTTTTTCTTAATTGTGTTTTTGAAATAACTTTGTCTTTTCTACCTCACCAGGCGACTGACACATACTAAAACGGCTTTTACAAGATGTATCCGTATTGCAAACTAGCCTCGAGCACTAGTACAAGACCGTATATAAATGTGGCGACGTTCTCACAAAGTCTGCAAATTTCTCAAAATCACAACTTTATTAATAATTGACTTTTCACAATAGATTCTGGATGATACATGAGGTTTTACCTACACAAAACCTGGCGTGTGATGTTCAGCTTGAGGCTTTATACATGTGCCCAGATACCATAGTGTTAAAGGCTGCAAGCCTATTGGGCCTGAGAGTGTGCGAGGTCTATTGTATATAAGCATCTTTTTTTATCCAAGCTTTATCTAATTTTCTTTCAGAATCTTTTTATTGCATGAACTATGAATATAATGACGAAAAGCTGAAATGTAACAAATTATTGGCCGCAGAAAAATTATATATTGTTGACTTAGAGTGTATCACAATACTTTGTTTAACGGACATAAAAGCGTCGCATTCTTTTCAGCTTTGTGAATGCTGGCTTAGATAATAGAATGAAACGGTTGCTTCGTTAGTCAGAGCGCCATGATGGTCAAGATTTTGCGTACTACAATGAACACGTTGTTATATGTCTTACTGGATGATTTCTCGAGTTCTTAGGTCCTCATAGCTCAATATGATTGGGAGAGGCGTTGTAGTGCAGGGCTCAAAATTTCAGACACATGGTGTTATTGCACACGTACATGGCACAGCCCGCGGGTCTCTACCATTAGACCTCCATGGAAATGCAACCAGCATGTTGAAATCGTCAGGTCAGCAGACATGCACCTTAACCTCTGGTCCACCTCGTGGACAATCTCTTATTGAGTATTTGATTGAAATGGGCGTGGTTGACTTATCGTCTTACTTTTGGTTACATAGTCCACAATCACCTTGCTATTTTAAACTTCAGCATTTCTATGTGCAGCATCTGTTGCAAACGTTCCCAGATTTTTTTTTTTGGACAGCGCCACCAAATGGAATAGCGCTTTAGGTGCGGAAGTTGAATGAGTTAGAACTTTAGAGCAAATTTCATTTTGATTGCTTGCGGGGTGTTTGCTGTGGGAAGGTCGTGCTTTGAGTGGGTCTGCTGCATCCCCGTCGAGAAAAAATTGCATCGGTTTTGGAGCAGCGCAAAGCGGGTAAACTGAATTAAAGGACCAGACATGCTCTAAATGGTTAACAAAGCACAGGTTAGCTGGTTAGGAGACAAAGCCTAACTTTTAGGGGGAAGAAGAAGTTTGGTTGGGGTCATTAGTCTGCCAATCATGATGACCACTCGGGATAGAAAGCCGATATCACAAACGGGTGATTCAGTGGAAAAAGTGCGTCAGGTTTTTGACGAATATCAGTGATTAAGGTTCGCATGATTGCAGAAAAGTGTGAGTAACTAGAAGAATTGTTCCTGATTTACTCACAGAGAATCATTAAATAGGAAAAGCTGCGAGAAAATGACGCCACAAGTCCTGACGAGTGACACTAAGGAGCAATACCATATTCATTACTCCGAGTTGTTGGCCAAATGTGTTTTACAATGCTCTTTCTGCTATAGTACAGCCTGATCTAGCACCACCACACTTTTTTTTGTTCCTACTCTGAAAGAACTTGGCAAGAGACGCTACAGACGGTAAAAATATCTGCGACGACGTCCCTGGAGCAGGTTTTCCTTAGACGGCTTCCAGGCCCCCTACGAAAATAGGTGAAGCGTTGGCAATGGTGCATCAAATTAGGAGAAAGGTACTTTCTTATTGGAATGGTCAGCACCGCAACGGGCAATAGCTGCGGCTGGGGAGAAACGATGCCTATTTTCTGTCTGAGTGCAGCTAACTGAATGCGTCAAGACAAAATCTTACCAAGCACATGATAGACTAAATATTCGGCCTTCTCGGAAAAATATTTCGGGACGTTCTTCAAGTCCATCTTCAGCCCAGAAGACTTCGAAAGCATCATTGCGTTTTTTTTTGTGGACAACTGTTGTTGATTGATTGATATGTGGTGTTTGAACGTCGCCAAACCGCCATATGATTACGAGAGATGCCGTAGTCAAGGGCTCCGGAAATTTCGACCACCTGGGGTTCTTTAACGTGCCCCGAAATATGAGCACACGGGCCCACACATTTCCGCCTCCATCGAAATGCAGCCGCCGCAGCCGGGATTCGATCCCGCGACTTGGGATCAGCAGCCGAGTACCTGACCACAACAGCGGGCGGACAACTGTTGTTAGCGACAGACTTCAAGAACAGTCATGTTTTTGTTTGCTTTATTTTTGTTTCTCTTGCTATATTTTGTAAGACCTTCTTTTCTAATTTTTTCACACCCTTCCCCTTCCCCAGCCCAAGGTAGCTAGCCGGTTGGAGAACTTGCTAACCTCCGTGTCTTTTACTTTTCTTCTTTCTTTCTCCTCTGCCTCCTGTGAAGCAATTGTGAACGAATCCTAAGTAAATTACTCATACAACTATTCCGAGAATGTTTCAAATATACCTTAGCTTTTTTATCTACAAGCTGGGTGTGTCAGGCTTATATACCAGCAATCTGCGACAACTTTCGGACACCAAGGCTGCCATGAAATTGAGGCCAAGCTCCCAAATTTGAGTAGGGATTTCAAGCGTCTCACAGTTTGGGTTCTTGAACAAAAGAATCAAGAATGAAGAAGAAGAACAATAGTTTATTTTGAGAGAAGGGGTAGAAAGGGGGTACTAATGAGCATGTTCGTTATGGCCACAAGTCAAGAGCCCCATTGTCTTGCGTCGCTCGCCTAACACGACTCAGAAGCGCTAATTGCACCTCTGCGTCCGAGCTGTAAAGTTGTGCCTTCTACTGCTTCAAACTAGTTACAATGTTATCACCTAAAAACTATTTTAAATGATCTGGCTTTTGGTCACACTCAAAGATGTTTATAATGTTGGCAAATTGCAGCACCACTACAGACAAACGTCACGGTGAAACGTAGAAAATATTTTTTTGAGCCACGATAAATTCGAAAAACTCCCGTCTTCCCCTTGCGGGATCCGTGGCATCTTCCCCTTGAAGCGATATATGAGGGGCACTATATTTTTCTCGAGTGCTCCGTTGGTGGGCGAGATGTCTTGTGGGGCCATTAATGAGGCTCGATTGCGGGAGGCTGACGCTCCCCACTGGGTTGGTCAAATCTCGAGCTGAATCTTCCCCTCTCTCGATCTTTTCAGGCGAGCTTGTGCGGAGAACACAATCAGTCAGTGTTTCTTAGTTCACCTAGGTCTAATCAGTTTATTCATAATTGTTTTGCAAGAATCAAGTTTGTGTATGGAAGCTTTAAGCTTCTTTATATTCTCGAGGCTCTCAAGGTTTGCACATTCTTATCCTTTGATTTCCGGCCTCGTTACGAACAAAATATGTACCGTAATATTTACTACCTAATATAGCGCAATGAACACAAACCGTCATTGTCGATCAGCTTGATGACAAAGCACAAAAAACATTAAGGACGAACAGGAGCATGTTGGTCATGCCTTTGTGAGCAGAAGGGGGAATGATAATTTTACTACTTGAAATCTCTCATGTCAGTTACTTACATTGATGTGAGTGTTTTTGCGTAAGAAAAAGAAAAAACAGAACAAAACAGAACAACTCGTGGCTTTCAGTTTTTAGTGACATTTTATATAGTGTTGTGAGGCCGATGTATTTCTCTTCATTGTCCGCAATTCGCCTCATGACCTGCCAAGTTTTGTTACATATGACAAGACCATATAAAGAACACGCCGAAAAATACACCAAATGAGGCAAAGTCTGATGAAAGAGACGCCGTTCTCCTGAACATGGATATTTCTTGTTCCTTACAGAGTTTCGCGATCGTAACTGGAAGCCGCCTGTGTCCAGAAACACATGGTGTACAAAATGTGTGTTTGCGGGCGTGTAGGTTTGGACCGGTGTCTTCGCGCCCTGAACGGGAAGTGCAGTAGTGAGGTAGTCGAAGTGAAGCAAATGAGCTAGGAGCAAAGTGAAGAGAAGTTGGGAATGAGGATACAGAAACATTCTTGCCGGCTGCACTCAAATATGTCATTGGCTTAGGTTACGATTTGAGGGTCTTCTCTTGGTGCTTCAGTTTTTTGTTTGTTTTGCTCTCTGTCACATCGTTCATGGGTAGACGGTCAGATTATATTGGTGGAAACTGGCAAGAGAATGGGCGTACATAAAGTCAGCTGCACTTGAACAAATCTCCGATGAATGATTCTATTGTGGGGCCCCCAGAACGAAGTGCACGCGTCATAACCGTATCGTAATTTCGTCTATTCACGTACAGAATCCAGTTGCATTTAAATGCAGTGTATGTTGATTGATTTATTGATTTGTGGGGTTTAACTTCCCAAAACCACCATATGATTATGAGAGACGCCGTAGTGGAGGGCTCCGAAATTTCGACCACCTGGGGTTCTTTAAACGTGCACCCAAATCTGAGCACACGAGCCTACAACATTTCCGCCTCCATCGGAAACGCAGCCGCCGCAGCCGGGATTTGAACCCGCGACCTGCGGGTCAGCAGCCGAGTAGCTTAGTCACTAGACCACCGTGGCGGGACATGTTGTTTCTTTCTTTTAGAGCATAAATTACCGCAATCTCAATCCGGGTAAGATTGAAAGCAATAAACGCAAAGGTTTCATCTTAAAAACTTGCAAATTACTACATCATTTGGCTGTAGTTATGTGAAGTTAGCTTCGTATAACCAAACATCGCATGAAACTCTACGGTTTAACACTCATAGAGTCACATATCAATAGACATATCAAATTTTAGCACTAAGTCACGCAGCGCTTGAAACAAAATCGCTGTTTCAAGCATTGTGTGACTTCACCTATATTTCCCCCGCTAAAACGCTTGACTGTTTACAAAGCGCCCATATGTGCAGCTCCCCGAAGCCTAAAAACTATTACTTCGAACGACAAAAAAACGATAGTCGCATTATTCAGAAAACGGAAAAAATGTTATCCAGGAAGCAAGTTTCTGTGGTTCCAGTAAATCAGTGGTTATTCAGCGTTTCTCGTGTGTTCGTATACTGCGGTGTCCTCGTATGAAGGTTCGTGTGTAAGATCACGTAATACTGTCTTAATAAATAGCTCCCCAAACACATGCACCGTGATAGTTATCGTTCCTTATAAAACAATCATATATGAGAGTGGTACACGCAAAACAAATTAGTGAAATGACTCTTTCACTCTTTTGCACAATGACGTGGCATTGAGCAATCATATAGGTACAACATTTCGTCGTGGCAATTATTAAGCTAGGCGATACGCGTCACAAGCACAACACTACACGCCAAGTTTGTCGGATGTAATGTCAGGCTTTGATATTAAATTGAAAGTGCGCGATAATTGGAACTTATGCACAAAATTTTCGAGTGACCAGAAAAAAACATGAAGACAATGAAAGGTTTCAGTTTTAAACAACGAAAACCATCGTCGTCACTTGCACGGTCATTTATTTGCGAGTCCGAAAGGTGTAATTGTGGGATGAAAGTCCATGTAGGGGCTTCCAGTTGTCAACTTGTGTTGTTTAGCATGTACATTTTGTGCAAATTTTTTAGGTTTATTAGACGCACCTACTTAGTTTATAAGCGTCATTCACGCTACATTCCTGGGGTATTCACTATGGTTGCCGGTAACTACAGTAACACCTATGACACGGTGTAGATATTTACCTAATAGAATTTGTCACTAATGTTCATAATCATAAGCAAAACTAATTTATTAACAACTCAATCAACCAAGAAAGTTAAATAGTTTGCTCATATTTAAATTGCAGAAACCTCATTCTGGGCTCTGTATGTTTCTGATTAGCATCCATGAAGATACTTGGCAGCGCGAAACACACCATGTACACAAGAACAAGACTGGGCGTGCACTCACCTGAAATCAAAGAAGATTTACAAAAAAATTGGCTAGGCTTTATTATTTACACCAAAATGTTACAGCGATAGCGAGGTGCATGCGTTTAAACCAAAAACTAACATCTGATGAACACACATTAGCTCAAAAAGTTTCAGATACCATGAACTGTTGTATCGACGATATGCAAAGCAGGAATGAGAAAAGCTGCATGTCACTTTAAAATGAGCACAACGTTACGAAGTGGACGTAAATTATGCCGTATATGACTTCCATGTCATATATGACTATATCATGTTAGGACGCGTCATATACCTTCATCATCTATCCACGTCACGTAATACGAAATTTGGTTCATGTGGAGCTAGCGAAACGGTCGCAAGCACGCTATGAGCGTAGCGTGTAATCATGTTTTACATGACACACATGTCATGAATATCATGTTTGGAAATGTCATTTACCTTCTTTGTCTATTCAAGTCACGTGATGTAAAATTTGGTTTATGCGGAGCTGGCAGAACGGCTGTAAGCGCCCTATGAGCGTAGCGTGTATTCATGTTTTACATGACACGCATATCATGATTATCAAGTTTATATTGTCATTTACCTTCGTCGTCTATCCATGTAACGTCACAGCAAATTTGGTATATGTGAATATAGAGAAATGGCCGCCAGCGCATCATGAGCGTGGCGTGTAGTCACGTTTTTACATGACACGGATCTCATGATTATCATTTTTCCACCACACATACACTCTCGTCTTCTATTCAAGTCCCACAATACCTAATTTGATTACGCAGTCAGCGAAATGGCCGCGTGCGCATCATGAGCGTGGCATGCTGTCATGTCTTTAGATGGCATGGATGTCATGATTATCTTCTTTGCAGCAGTCGCATACTTCGTGATTCATTGACGTCATGTAACACCAAATTTGGTATATGTAGAGCAAGCGAAACGACCGCGAGCCCACTATGAGCGTAGCGCGTAGTTATGTTTTACATGACACGCATGTCATGAGTAATATGTGTAGAAGTGACATTTACCTTCGTGATCTATTGACCTCCCGTATTACAAAATTTGGTATAAGCGAAGCTAGCAAAACGGCCACGAACGCATCATGAGTATGGAATGTAGTCATGTGGTTACATGACACGTACGTCATGATTGTCATGTTAGGGTCTGTCTGTTAGGGTTTCGCGATGTGTAACGGAAATGAAAGCACCACAATGACAAGAAAACTATGAAATGTAAATCATGACATTTATGACACACAAGTGATAATTTTTATGTTATGACTAGCCACTCATGCTCGTCATACAGTCGTGTTATGCCATACTAATTTTGGTATCGTTACCAATATGGAAACGGCCATGGGAAAGAAGGTCGTAAGCAGATAGATAGATGGATAAATAGATAGATAGATAGATAGATAGATAGATAGATAGATAGATAGACAGACAGACAGATAGATAGATAGATAGATAGATAGATAGATAGATAGATAGATAGATAGATAGATAGATAGATAGATACGCTCAATTTTGCTGGCTATCGCTAAGGAATGCTTCGCATTTAAAATACAAAATAAAACGCAACGAAAACACAAGGCCACCTCTTGCGCACCGTCCATCACTGCATGATTGGCGCCTCCCCAGGTTTCTCTTCTGCCCCGCCACGGTGCTCTAGTGGCTAAGCTACTCGGCTGGTGACCCGCAGGTCGCGGGATCGAATCCCGGCTGCGGCGGCTGTATTCCCGATGAAGGCGGAAATGTTGTAGGCCCGTGTCCTCAGATTTTGGTGCACGTTAAAGAACCCTAGGTGGTCGAAATTTCCGGAGCCCTCCACTACGACGTCTCTCATAATCATATAATGGTTTTGGAACGTTAACCCCCGAAATATCAGGTTTCTCTTCTGCGCAACGCCGCGATGAATGCCAGCGTCAACATCACCACCAGTGTAAGTGTTAGCACCCACTGCTTCGCATCTACACATGGTTCCCTCTGCGGCAGATGGTGTAATTTGTTTTCTTTCCACGTCACGATTTGTGTAGGAAGAGGCCATATTCATTCTAGTGTTCAAAGTCTCTAGGCCCGAGCCTTGATGGCGTTCGTCATGCTCCGCAAACCTGGTAAAACCTAGTTAAACTGAGCACCTGCACAACGAAAAATATCACGTCTTATCCACGGAATGAATTATGATAAGTGGGCTAAGCTCGAGAAGGGGAGATCGTCAGTAAACCATAACTCTCTCGTGAAAAGTTAGCCCAAATACATAATTAGAAAGACGTAAAGGTAAGCGTATATAATGCAATTCAACTTTTATTTTGTTTTGGTTCGTTTGTGGTTTCGTTTCTTCGTTTGTTCTTTTTATTTCTTCGTTGTCATGGTGGCTGTACTGCGAGGTTCCTTTATTATTACAGCTTTATGGTCAGTGAAATGAAGCCAGAGAAGCTCTTGTACTTGCTGCAGTGGGAGTTTGCGAACACTATGTCTTTGCACGTTCCTCGCATCGTGATATTTTGCATATACATATATCTGAGTGCGTATGACCCACTGACGGCCCGATTTGAGCATTATGTTCTAACAACTATGTGCAATTTGCTATTTATAACGTGGTTTTATAATCAATAAATGAATTTTTAATCCTCATTTGTTCATAAATATGGTGTCGTGATTTATATATTGAGATGTGATACTTCAACTACCAAGCTATTTTTTTTGCATACGATTTGTTTCAAGGTCGTTTTTACCTGGTAAATTTATCAGCCACAAAGTATACGGGACTGTTGGCTATAACCGTGGTGAGGTTGTGGCAGAAGACACAATGACTCGGTTGCGATTTTGAATTGTTCATGGGAAGTCTGAGAAATGGTCTTTATTCATACCTGCAGTGGTTTAATCATCATTACAACTTGGCCGCGAAAACAGACGAGAGAAAAATTGCCCCCGTATCTGCATGTTACAACCGCAAATATCGTCGAAAGACGTTAGTCTTGTGTATGCAGAGAGTGAACAAACGTTAATTTGATGTTCTGCGCAATAAAATTAGGGAATGATATTTTCGAGGAACTGCGTTAGAGTGCTTCGAGCGTGCAGCGGAGGCAAACTAGCGCCGCATTAACGTCCACATTCGTTAATTGGAATGAGAACAACTATATCCAAAACAGGGTATCTGTATTGGTTCAGCTATTGCACCCGTCCTTAGTGATATTTTTATGGCCCACTTAGATCGTATAATTAATGAGAGGTGGTCAGGAACTAAGGTTTTAAAGATCTTCAGGTTTGTGGATGATTATTTGTTTTTGTTTTTTTGAAGTGTGATGCCAAAGAGAATTAAAGTGTTGCTGTTTTGACACTTGGAGTATTTGAGACAGTTTGTCAGCCTCTGAAACTAACACATGAAGTGCCCTATGGTGATACGCTCAGGTTCCTAGATCTTTCGTTGCAATTTCAGGATGACCACGTTTGTTGGCTTTATGAGCCCAGGAGCAACTCTTCTGTAGGGAAGAAGTCTGTAGTGAAGTAGTGAAGGGGTCTGTAGCACGAATGTGCCTTTTTAATTCGTTGAAGAAGTCCTGTTTTCACCTCATGAAGAAGAGCTTTGAGCAACAGGTTTTGTGACTGAAGGCAGCAGGTTACCCGCAACGAATGGTTATAAGCGTCGCTGAATCGCTACATAGGGCCCTAAAGAAACAAAATAGGCAGCATATTAACACTTCCCTGCAGCAGCGTAAAACGGCTGTTGTTCCCTATATCCATAGTGTGGCACACAATCTTAAAAATATTGGTAATAAGGTGGGCGTCCGAGTGATCATGTCTGCTCCTGAAAAACTGTCCAGAATATGTCACAGAACTTGTCCTGTTTCAAAAGAAAAGAAAGGTTGCCAAATTAAGCATCGCAATAAATATGCTGAGTGTGCACAGGCGTTCTTTACAAAGTGCCCTTGTCATGTGGTCTCGTTTATGTGAGAACAACTGAAAGATGCAATTATGAGAGGCTAAAAGAGCACTACGATAAAGTGCAGAAGAGTACCGATGGTCACTTGGCGATCCACTGTAAGGAGTGCGGTTGTGTGCCTTATTTCAATAACACGTGTGTGTTATATCGGGACAGAGATTTATTAATTCGTTTGATAGCAGAAGCGGCGGAATTGACACGCGATGATTTTGAGTGTGTTAGTGCACCCTCTATCTCGCTCACGCGGAAAAAACTATGTTCTATGGATGGGGTGATAGACAATAACGGATAGTAATGTACGGGACTGGCTCGTGTGCTTTTTGTTGTCTACCTTTTATTGCTCTTTTTCATTTTTCACCCTCTTTATAAACTCTGACGTTTGCAATAAACGTTTTGTTGAAGTTAAGCGCTTGTGTTGCGAGTTCTTTGTATTAGTGGCTGCGCTTCCTAGCAAGATAGCGCATCAATTAAGTCACGTCACACGTGAGACATGAGCGCTATCTGGCAGTTATCTTGGAAAAGGAAGCGCGCACGCTCTACGCGCCCGTCTCGAAAGTGATGAGGTGTAGAACGCAAGATGACGGGTAGGTGCCACCACCGTGTCGTCTTAGCAGAGCGAGGGAAGCACTTGCCGTTTCGCGCAAGCGTTGCATGACGAGCGCCGCGTTAACAAGGGTATGACCCTTAAAATTACTTATGTATGCATTTTCTATTAAAAAATACACATACGTAATATTGACGTGTTGTTTTGGTGCCTCAGATATGCGCAATAATTGCTTTTTATTGACAATCGCAAAAATATGAACGCTGAACATTGAGCAATATTGATGTACGCTTTGGAACGGGTCGGCCATTTGAAGTATCGTTTGGTCACTTAGATGCCGTTTAGTGTACCGTTAAGAGTGGACCAACAAACAAATATACAGACAGAGAGCAGACATACAGACAGATCAAAATTTTTGCGTCGAAGATCCCCAAGAAAGACTATCGCCCTTAGGCAACGGAAACAAACAATGAGAGACTAAAAACGGAATTTTTTAGTACTCAAGTTATATACAAAAACACGAGGGAAAGCAGGGTTACAATAGCAGAAGTCAACTGAAATCAGGTATCGTCAAAACACAAAATCAAACTGAAACTATGAACTTTGTCTAAGGCTATCACTCAAAGAAATGAACTTTTATTGATCAAGAATTGCACGATCCTCAAAAATTGATAGTTTATCATCAAGAATTGGTAGTTTTACGGTACAGCACATTTTTGAAATGTAACAGGCAGACTGAACGCTTGTTTGTGTCACTCTTTGTGTGTCCCGTTAGCAAGCGCTGCCGAATTGCCGTAATGAATTTATACCAACTAGCCCAACCACCTATTCTTCAGCATTTCATAAGTGTCCCCTACAACAGTAAGACCACTGCCCTACACTTAGCCCGACCAGAAGGATCGTACGCGCCTATAAAAGAGGAAATGCAGCTAATGAAGTGTCATATAGACATTTCAAGGCATAAACCTGTTTGTATTTGGGACCTCCAGTTGCGCGTACCGCGGCCACTGGATCCAGCGGCCGTGCACGTACTTTGAACAAGCAGCGTCCCGCACAAGCACGAGGCAAATAAGGAGTGTTCTCTTTCTTTTCGCCCTCCTTTATTTGTGCTTTCGCTTTATGCAACCCGTTCAATGACATGAACTAAACAGTCTGCTAAAGAGTCTTCTCGTTACACGTGATTAACCGGCAACTTGTGCTGCTTGTCGATGCAACGTATGCGTCTAGCGTTGTTTGACTAGCGTGTTCATGTCAGACTTTCGCGCACACTCAAACACTTCCTTCAAGACCTAATATACGTGCCTACGCTGGCAAGTAATTTCATTCACGCGTTGCCGACAGGGGTGACAAGGAATGGAGCAGCGTGGCGGAATGTGCGAACCGGCGAAACAGCACGAAGCACGCGAAACTGACGGCCATGAAAGAAGTTCTTGCCTAATGGGACCAAGCTGCAGAAAAGGAAGGCCTTCGGCGAACATGAGGGAAACTGGGCGAAGTAACTATTTGCGCCTTTGATTTCATCAATTACGCGTGTCGAGAAGGCATTTTACGGTAGCATTCTTTATGAGAGTACCCGTGTTCCACTTCTCTTTACTTCACGCCATCATGGTGACAAGGTTTCACGCAAGCATGCATTTGCGTAATGAGGAAGGAGTAAAACACCAGAGCGTTTTGGGCTAATGTCACCAAGAGCTGAGCCTCTTTAGAGGTAGCAATATAACGTGTACCACAGCTCCTGTAGCTAGTATCATTCTGCAAGATGGCGTGTGCTTTGTCTGAAGTTACAAGTATAAAAAGGTCAAATAACAGACGGAACCATCTTAGTTGATGGGAGAGCTAATTATTGTATCAAGCGAATTGTAATTATTGCATTGCTGAGCTGTAGAAGCACATTAGGACATGTAAGGGTATTCATGAACTCACAGGTCAAAAAATAACAATATTAAAAGTTAGGCGTATCTTAAACGTGCTTATGCGTAAACTTTGCAATCCGCTCAACAACAGTAGAAAATGACTCGAGCATCCACCAACAAATAAAATAAAAAATTGCCGCTGATGGGTTGCAGTTAAAAAGAATCTTACGCTACAAAATTCCCCGAGAGTAATGTGTAATAACGGTGACGAACTGCACGCATAACGTGGAGGTATTGGGTGTTTACCTATCCTAAAGTACGCGCTTGTATCACATATTTAATGGGTTTTAGAAAACACTGCAAAAATCAACGCACTTTTCTTCCCCGGCTTCATGTTATATGTTTCTAAAATATGATGGTCCCCAAGAAAACCTGGCCCATTCAGTTAATTATTTCAGTTCTGAAGACTTCTAGCCACTAACTTGCTATAAATCAATGAAATAAATTGTTTTTATTAGATGGTTAGACTAGAGAAAGGTTATCGCCTCGTAACAGATATACGCTATATAACATAGTTCTTCAAGTCAGTTCAAAGCACGCAAAGCTTTCTCTTCAAAAAAAAAAAAACATACAGCGTAGGCCACATCGCGGAAACATTTACAGCAAAGATATGTTGTTTTTTGGGGTTGACAGAAGTTATGTCTTCCTCTCCTCGATGCTCGAACTAAGGCAACAAAATAGTAACAATACTCATGCTACCTCTATGCAGGATATTCATATTTGTTCTTTTTCTGCAGGCATGGTCTGCCATGAGACCGACGTTATGTATAGATGCTACGAATTCCCAGATTACGCAGTCTACATTAGCAGCGAGGATTCCAAGTTTCTATTGCTCTTATTATTCTGCAAGTAAGGGCTTGAGGTACCGAGGACGTAAGCGGCGAAGTGACCCCAATCGTTGAATGTTACCAGCAGTACGTCGCTGCTCTCTGTTAAAACGTTCAGAATAAAAAGGAAGTGCGGGAGGAAAGCTAGTCAAAATGAGTATTTTCATGATGTTAACTCTCGAAGGCAAACCCGCCTTCATGTTTTTAAGCATCTTGCAAGCAGCGATGAAAAGATAACTGAGTGATGTGAGGACGAAAGCGAAAGCTCCGTTCTTTACTTGAAAGATAAGGGCACTTTCACGAAGAACACCAGAACCCACTTATTTGTTACAAGAGTTTGTTTAGATTGAACCTCTGATGGCTTGCTTATTCACTCATGTAGTTTTCACTGTGGCGGTCGCTATGCAGGCTCTGTTCTAATACGCTGTATGTCCGGCGCGAATGATCAAGAGGTGCGGGCATTTATAAGAATGCAACTTTATATCAAAGTTATAATTACCGCTGGATCAAAAGCGGAACGACCACACTATGCATGCAAATGCTTCTGCAGTAATAAAAATTTACGCAATTATCTGCAGCCTGAATTAGTTGGGACCCGCATGTTTCTAGAAATATTCATAATACAAAGCTTCGAGGAACTAATTTGCACACCTCCTGTAGGCTGCGCGCGGCTAAGATAATCACCGTCGTACAAACAAGTAGCAAAGTGTGGTTGAACTTTATTGCCGGTTAAAGATGGAGGCTGCTAAAACAAGAGCCCGCATACACAACAATGTTTGATGATGATTACGGATAATATATTGAAGGTTGATGGCACAGGTTATCAAGGTAATGGCGCTTTCAATTTCGACCGCCCGGTCATTGTTTGTCCCATAAAGGGATTCAAAAACCAAATGGCGATGCTCTAGTGTTGCACGAAAAAAAATGGCAGCATATCCACGGAGTGAATGATGGAGAGTGGGGCGAAGCATTCGTCCGTCCATGCGTCCGTCTGTGTGACCGTCCATGCGTCCGTCTATGTGACCATCCATGCGTCTGTTCGTGCGCCCGTCCCTGCGTTCGTTCATGCATCCGCCCCTGCGTCCGTTCAAGCGTGCATCCATGCATCTGTCTGTGTGTTCGTTCGTCCATCAATTCAACACTCCAAGTCCCACCATCTCGCATCTTTTTATCATATATTCCCTATATAGAGGCACCGCATTTCAGTGGACATTCCAAGGACTAAACGAGAGGTGGCACACGCACACTTTCTTACGGCTTGCGCTTCGGGTCTACTTCCCACCTTCAACCACCTTGAGTTCATGATATATACTAGTTCACTGTATTCATTGCACTGCGGCCCAATTCTCGCTAAACATTTCTAAAACCAAGGAGCTTACGCCCAGCGAGTATAACGTAGCAACCTTTTCCTGTCAGATAGTGCTCAATGTACATGCCAGTGGCTGCTAATGTGAAATGAAAGACAGGAGGATTCAGCTTTTAATTTCTTACGGCTTGCGCTTCGTATCTGCTTCCCCCCTTTAACCACCTAGAATTCATTCATGGTATATACTAATTCATTGTATTCATGGCCTTGCGGCTCAACGCTTGCTAAACCTTTCTAAAACTAAGGAGGTTCCACCCAGCGAGTATAATGTAGCAACCCTTTCTTGTCCGATAGTGCTCAATGTACATGCCAATGGCTGCTAATGGGGATCGCAGCGTGCGCGTTGACTAAAAGCCGAATGTTCCTGTCTCTTATTCCCCATTAGCAGCCATTGGCATGTACATTGAGCACTATTTTTTGTTGTTAAACAACGTACAAAAGAAATCTCTCATCGGCACCCCCTTGGAGGTCAAATGCTATCCCTATTTCGGGTATGTGCCACTGGTGGTTACGTACTACGAGAGACGCGCAAGCCACGCCATAAAGAGCTTCGCCCCTAAAAAAACATTCTTCGCAACGTTGTCTAACTCTTACAGAACCGCCACTTCGAGCTTGCGCGAAGCCCCTATGCCTGCACACATTTACGTCTGTCTCTTTTTGGCTTTTTCTGCTGTTGCCCGGGGGAACCTTCCTGCGGGGCGGGGGATGGTTTGAGACTTTGTTGTGAGCAGAACTTGTCAAAACAAGTCATGATGATTTCATAGCACTGGTCTGTAATGAAAACGTATGGGCTCTTACTTAAGGTTATTTAAACATTCGAAATGTCTAACGTAGCCGTGCGTTTAGATGCTACTTGCATACTACTTTTCAGATGCTGAATGCCTGTGTTCCCTCAGTGCGAACCAGTCTGCGAGTTTGTACAGTTTCCGAATGCACCAACCACCACGCAGTTATAGAAGATTAGTTGGAAATGTTGTTAATCGACACGATTATGTAGTACAAACATACTCATGTGCCGTATAAAGAGATGCTACCCTTAAAATTTCATTTTATGTGTCGGGAAACGCCTTCCTCATTGATGAATCTGGACTGCCGTGAAATGAACTACATGCATCTCGCTACTCGCACTGAGAAAGCATAACCACAATTTACCCTGTTTTGAATACCTCACAATCACCTCCGTTTGTCGAAGGAAATCATCATTCTTGAATTGTGATGTGGTTTGCTGGCGAGCAAGCCTGCAGAGCTTTCGTGCAGCACCTGTCCTAGAAATTGGTAGTCGCAGTTTATGATCTTCTGTGTGGGCTGAGTGGGCAGCTTGATTGGCCCGTTCATTGCCGATGATTCCGCAGTGACTGGGAAACCACTGAAATGTAATTTGGTGCCCTTTCTCAGTCAGGTGGTGTATAACCTCTGCTATCTCTAGTACCAGCGGCTCGTGTGGTCCACGGCGTAAGGCTGATAGTAGAGACTGCAGTGCCACCTTCGAGTCGCAGGAAATAGTCCAATTGCGTGTAGGTTGATCAACTACAAATTGCAACACGGCACGAAGTGCTACCAATTCTGCTTGCCGTTGATGTTGTTGCGTGAGATGTCTTGAATTTAATTGTCGTGGCCAACCTTGGTATCACTACTGCTCCTGTAGAGCTGTCCGGCTGACCCGATCCGTCGGTGTATATATGTGTGGAGTCTTGATATTTCTCATACAAGAGAAGTAGTGTGAGCTGTTTAAGAGCTGGTGACGACAAATTGGCCTTTTTCTGGATACCAGGTATGTTAATATTAATCATTGGTTGTGCGAGGCACTATGGCGGAGTCACAGTTCTAGCGGCAGGAGAGAACGAAGTTGGGATCGGCTCACCATGTGCGGTCACTGTTTTGCAGTAAGATGTGCATGGTCGGACCACTGGTAGAGAGGCTAGGTGATGTCGAGGGGTTCAAGCAAGGTGTCGTATATGTGTCCTCAGCACTTCCACATTAATGTGGGTCTTGATGAGGTTGTCCCTTGTGATGGCGATAGTTGCCGCTGTTGACGCACTTTGGGGCAAGCCTAAACATATCCGAAGTGCTTGAGCCTGAACACTTTGAAGCATTCGCATGCTTGTTTTACTTGCGTTAGTTAACACAGGTAGGCTGTACCGAAGGAATCCAAGGAAAAGAATCCTGTATAGTCGCAACATAGTAGTTGTGGACATTCCCCAGTTCTTTCCAGCGAAGAACTTGAAAAAATGACAGATGCCTGTCAATCGCCTTTTCATGTATGATACATGTGAGCTCCATGAGAGGTCTCTGTCAATTATAACACCTAGGAACTTGTATGATCGGAGGTGACGTATCCTTTCGCTGTTTATCAGAACGCTGTAGTTCTGCATTGGTTTGCGCGTAAATGCCACAAGTGCACATTTCTCAGAGGAAATTTCCAGACCTCTTTGACGGAGGTAAGAAGCAACTTGAGTGGCAGCTTTCTGAACTCGCGCTCGCAGCTGTAGACGTGTTACTGCAGACGTCCAAACGCAGATGTCGTCCGCGTACATTGACAATCTGACAGTACTTGGCAGATGCTCATTGAGAGCTATTAGCGTCAGGTTGAGTAGTACAGGGCTAAGTAGGCCACCCTGTGGAACACCACAGAGGCTGTAATGTAGCGAAGTGTCACCATCCTCGGTTCTCACGAAAAAGGATCGCTCAGAGAGATAGCTGCGTAGCCACTGAAACATCTGACCACCCACTCCTACCTCGTTGAGAGCGGTGAGGACAGCTTCATGTGTGACGTTATCGTACGCCCCTTTAACATCAAGAATAAAGAAGCGCACAGCCGCTTACGGCCTTTTTCGTGTTGCACGTAGCTGACCAGGTCTATGACGCTATCAATTGATGACCGGCCACGGCGGAATCCCGTCATAGCGTCCGGGTAGATGCTGTGGTGCTCCAGGAACCATTCTAGCCGTCTAAGTGTCATCCTCTCCATCACTTTGCCCAAGCAACTAGCCAGTGCAATCGGGCGGTATGATGTGAGCACCAATGGTGACTTGCCAGGCTTCAGTAATGGAACCAAACGGCTGGTCTTCCAGTTACCTGGGAGGGTGCCCTCTCGCCACGAATCGTTGTATATCTCGAGGAGGGCGCTCCTCGCGCACTCACCAAGGTGACACAGTGCTCTGTATGATATTCCATCAGGCCCGGGTGCTGATGTCCGTCTACACAAAGCCAGTGCTGCTTTAAGCTCGTGAATGGGAAAAAAATGGGTCCATGTGGTGATCGTGTGAGGGGGTGCCACCACATGTGAGCGTGGAGATGTTGGGGTCTGCGGGTTGACCAGATAAGTTGGCACAGAACTCTTCTGCCACGTCGACCTCCGATCTCTGTTGAGAGAGGGCTAGAGCCTTGAATGGAGACCGCTGAATGGGAGCTGCCCGGAGCCCTCTTATTGTCCTCCACAAGTGTGATAAAGGCTTGCGAGGATCTAACGAAGCGCGGAAGGCTGCCCAACGTTGTGACTCTAGCTTGTCTATGTGGCGTTGTATCTTTTCTGAAGACGTCTAGCGATTCGTAAATCGTCGAATGCTTTCGTGCGTCGGTACCTTCGTTCCGCACGCCGTCGGAGAGCCCGAAGTCGTTCTAATTCCACATCAATTCGGTTACTCTCGAGAGCATGTGAGGGTGCACACTGTGTCTTGCACTGTGGACTTGATTACCTCTTTTAAGTCAAATGACGTGTTCTCTTGACAGCGTTCTTTCATGAGAGATTCAAACTTGGTCCAGTCCACTCTTTGTATAGTTTCGCGTGCCTTGCAAGGTGATAATCCTCTGATCTTGACATATGTGGGAATGTGGTCGCTCCCATGTGTTTCTATATCCGCAAACCATCCGGCACATATGACGAGACCTCAAGAAACAAAAGCCAAGTCAAGGCAAACTGCTGTATCCAGGGCCACGTAAAAATGTTGGGCTGCCATCATTTAACAAGCACAGCTCGTTGTCTGAAGCAAACGTTATCAAACTTCTACTCTTTGCGCTGATCTTCGGGCTCCCCCATAGCGTATGGTGGGCGTTAAAGTCTCCGATGATCACCCATGGGCCAGGAGTGGATGATAGGATGTGTCCTAGTCTTCTGTGGTCATATCTACTTGATGGCGACAGGTATGCACCGACAACAGTGACAATAAGATCCTTTTTCTTAACTGTTAGGCATATATATTGCTCACACTTCAGCCACACTTCAAGCATGCCCGACTGTACTCGCTTGACCCTACGCTAAGTCTTCAAGTCCCGTCGAGGCTTTGCCGAGCAGACCAGACCCTGTTATGTAGGCTGTGGTTGGGCGTTTCGTTTACCAACGCCTACGCTTTCCGCATTGGGATGGCCGACACCACAGCCTGTGCCCACTGTGGCAAAGAGGAAACAATCAAGCATATTCTTTGTGACTGCCTAGCGTATAGTAAGCAACTACTATGCCTTCGCAAGGAACTCAACAAATTAGATGATGAACCTCTGTTGGAGCAGGGAATTCTGCAGTATCGTCAGGATGCCACTTCACAGAAGAGGGCCCTGAAAGCGCTACTGCACTTTTTGCGATCGACCAGCCTTACTGAACGGTTGTAGCTAGGACGCCCTTCCTGTGTGTGTTTTCGTTTTTTTTGCTTTTTTATGAGCGCGCGTGCGTTTTTTTTTCTCTTTCTACCCCCTCTTTCTTGCCCCCACTTCCCCGTCCCCAACGCTGGGTAGCGAACCAGATGCCAATACCTGCTTAACCTCCCGGCCTTTCCTTTCTTACTCTCTCTCTCTCTCTCTCTCTCTCTCATTCTTGAATCTTTTTTTTTCTAGGAGCGGAGCTCTAATCTTTCTTTTTCCACCAGTTTGCTAGGCCAGTGCCACATAGAACAAGTGTGTAAAAAGTAGCAATGCGTAGTAAAGTGCAACAAGGGTGTGGCAAAGGTAAGGGTCGGTGAGGAGGATAGCGAGAAGGAGGTGGAGACTAAAGCGGCTATGCACCACAGAAAGCGCGTAACCACGGAGCAGCTCCTGACCTGTTGCATAGCCGTAGATACTATAGTATACCGGTCACTTCGAAGTTTCCAGCGTTTTCATTGGTGAACAGGTTAGTTCTAAAATAAACAATATTGTTCACGTTGGTCACACTGTCCTATTAGACTTATGTAAATAAATCGGGATTGTTGCCGAATATTCTGGCCTGGTTTGGGCGAAATTGTGAATACCCGTGTAACCAGCCGGATACATTAAAATAGGAAAGGAAGCGTGCGTGATGGTGAAAGCTGCTGTCTATGAAATATTTGAGAACATATTTCACCATGATACTCTAAGGTATTGCAGGTATGATGCAATAATGCCGTGTAAATGGTTTCTCCATAACATTCGGTATCTCAGCTGGGGAAGAGAGCTGTGTGCTGATAACTAGGGTTTGACGCTGTTAAGAAATCAGGGTCTCGAACATCTCATTTGAACTGC
>WOVY01008255.1:0-20673 GCA_013436015.1 Rhipicephalus annulatus
CTAGGGATGCTCCGATGAGCCATGTCTGGTGAGTGGCCATTCTAAAACGCTGCCCGATGTGCCATGTACGCGCGTGCCTCTATTGCACACATGGTAGTCCGTGTTGATGACCTCACAAGTGGCCCGATGGAATGTTGTGCTGTAACAGTGCGTCTAGGTTCCAGGGACACCACTGTGGCCAGTTTCTACATGCGTCCCAACAAACAATGGAACGCTTCCAGCCTGCTTCCCCTAGTTGTTCACCTGCACGTAATTTTCTCCTCTGCAAAGACTTGAACGGTCACCAACAGCCTACTTGGAAAACAGCTGTTGTGCTTGGGGCCGAGCCACTGCGGATGTCATCCTTCGAGCAGGTCTCAATAATTTGAACACTATAAAGCCCGCTTTTGTACGTAGAGGTGTGCGTACTGCTATTGAAATAGTGACGCAACAGAGCATTGAGCGTGCAGCTGGGCGATTAGTCCAGGCACCTGGGGATCAGATCACTTTCCAATTTTTCTGAACACCAACAATGTGCCCTCCCACAGGAGCCGGATTTGCTCTACAGTTATTTTGGACGTATTTCGGCGACTCAGTGCGACTTTTGTGGAGGGCTTCTTCCTGTAGCATGTAATAGATAGCGCTAAAGCGGCTACCGTCGTGTCCATAAACAAGCCCAGACTTCCCGTTCCTGACCTCAAGCAGCTACAGTTCTGGGCCACGTAGAGAAGGGCCGAGCGCCGTACCTTCCGCAGTTCCGCAGCAGAATATTAGACGGCTGTCAGGTGGCTGGACGCCGTCTGTAGCTGCCAGGCAAACCGACGATGAAAGCGAATCTGGAAGGGTGTCTGTAGTACCATCGTTAGCTATCCACGCAGTTCAACTGCATGACGGCTTCTGCGACCGCTGCAGCATGGGCCAGCCATCCGTCAGCCTATGCATGCCGTGGTCATCTCACTGGACCTCACGGAGGTAGCTCTGGCAGACCTCACGATGAGTCATTTCGCAACGAGAACACCAGAACTACCAGCAGAGGCCCAGCTCATTGACCTGACCAGTATGTATACTTTATGAACACCACCCTGCCTTTACCATCGCGAGAGTGGAAGCCCTCTGCAACGAAGCGTTCCTGCCCTATAAACTTACTGCGTCTCTTAACCGCTTGAAGCGGTGAAGCGCACCGGAGCGAAAGGAATTACTTTGAATATGCTCTGTAATCTGGCAGACAATGAGAAAGCCCAGCTGCTTCGGTCACTTGCTGGATTTTGTGCCGACCGGTTGTGCGCCCGCGCGCTCCGCACGCTTGCGATCTTCGGCGTCAGCGTATCTCTGGCCGACTGGGCTCGCCCTACGTCACCTCCTGCCGTCGACGACCTTCGACGACAGTGTAGCTGTGACTTACTGGACTTGCTCTACGCCATCTACAGACGCCGACAAGAGCTCTCGCAAGTGTGCCCCGTCCTCGGACTCCAGTGACCGGACTTCCATCTTACCTGTCTCTCCTATCTCCTCAGTTTGTTGTTGCTTCTTCTTCCTCTTTTCTACACCTTTACTCCTACTCTTTTTATCCCTCCTCACCCCATCCCTTGTGAGCTACTGTGGCGGTGTCGCTCACTGAAGCAAACAATAACGGGGCTCACTTTTCTCTTCCTTTCTCTATCTTAAGAAACACTCAGCCCAGCTGCTTCACTACTTCAATGACATCTGGTACAGCGGACAGCTACCAAAGTCTTGGCTTACTGCCATCATCGTGCTGATCCTGAAAGCGTGTAAGCCAGCGTTTACCCATTCATCGTACAGGCCTGTCTCTTTACCTCAGCTGCCTGCAAGGTGATGAAAGTAATGGTCTTGGCCACCTCGAGTGGATTGCTAGAGCCCTGTACTACTTTCCCGAGTAGCTGACTGGATTAGGTGCCACCACTGCACAGAATGCTCGCTTAGTGACGTCTTCTCGGCGCTTGAGCATGCAAGAAGCATGAGTGGGGCGGCCGTTTTAGTGCTTTTCAACGTGCACAATGCTTTTGATTGCCTGCCGCACCTGGCAGTCATGCAGGCACTAGCCGCCTGGGCGTGTACGGCCACGCGCTGTGCTCTGTGCAGCGCCTTCTGTCGGGGAATTTTTCCGCGTGAGAGTCAGCCACATGCTCAGCTCTCCACAACCGGTATCGACAGGGGTGCCGCAGGGTTCTGTACTGAGCCCCTTATTCACCATCATATTGACATGCCGGCCAGGTGTCATTCCTTCCGGCCAGTGTACCCGGTCCAAGCTTCCATATACGCCGACGACGTCGCTTGTGGAACTGGAGCCCTACCAGGAATCTGCGAACTGTCCGACCTTGCCTTTAGAGCACACTGAACCCTGTTAGTCGAAAATGTCGTGTCTGTACGTCTGGCTGTCTCTTCTGCTAAAACAGTCACTTCTTGTGCTTCCCAGACCAAGAACACGCAGCAGTGTGGCCCGTCTAACCATCGAGGTGGGAAAGTGCGGTGACCTATCTCGGGCTTCGCATCGACCATCAGCTGTCCTGGGCCCCCACAGTCAAGGAAGCGATATGCATTATGAAGAAAACCCATAAGGCAATGAAGGGTCTTTTTCTCAGGGCCCGCGACTGTTCACCATCCTGGGCTCCTCACCTTTACACAGCAGCAGCAACATCACGGCTGCTTTACGCACTCCCCGTGGTAGCACTTCGTTGGCGGCTTTCGGAGCGGCTTGAGTTACTGCATAGGGGCTTCATTAGCTGTGTTCTCGGCCTGACACGGTCCTCGCATGTCGCAGCCATCTTGGCAGAGGCGAGTGTGTGGCCTCTCTCCCTGCTCCTGAAGCAACGTGGGCTTCTCTGCATTGATCGGCTAGCCCATGCACCTGATGCATGCCTCCTGCTTGCCCGGCTGCAAATCCCGGATGGGCGATCTGCTGCAGATCCATCAATAGCTTTGGGACTGGTGCCTCCATTCGTTCCTCTTTCCTAGCCAACAGAATAACCACTGGATATGAACACTAGTCTGGGAGGGCTCTCTAAGCGTCGCTCACCCATTTGTGTACTCAAGCAGGCATCTGCCTCCAAGATAGAGGAAGAGCTGGCTGGAAGACTTATTGCGTACATGGACGGCTCCATTGTCCCAGACACAGGCTCGGCCATTGCTTCACTTCACTTCGCTTCACTTCCCTTTGTTACCTTAAAGGCCCCCTAGAGAGGGTATTACATAAGGGGTGGGAAACATACAACAAGTGTACTACATATGCAGGTTGGGTACAAGTATGAACAGGAGGAACCAGTTGAGAAATAAAATAATACATGTGCAGGATCAGTATACATATTAACAGGCGTAGCGCCTTGCCAAAAAAGAAGACAAAGTGAGAACCAGTGGCACAAAAAGGAACAATGTAATGTATTAATTTGAAAAGAAACGAGTGACATTTTGTGTAAATGTTGAGTGGCACATTATGGTAGCGAGATCAGTGGAAAGGCCATCCCAGTCAGAAGTCGCACGAAAAAAGAAGGAGGCGGAAAATGTCGTGGTACGGGCAAGTGGCTGGCCGACATGAAAGGAATGAGTGGTGCGGTGAGATGTGCGGGCAGGAGGCAAAGTATAGGGTGGATGGCCGAGTTGACTGTGATAGAGCTTGTGGAACAAATGAGGCTGGCAACTTGGCAACGAATTTTGAGGTTTGAAAAATTAGATTCTTGTTTAAGAGATGAAACACTCACGTTATACCAATAAGAGGAATGAATGAATCTAGCTGCTCGATTTTGATTTGTGGGGTTTAACGTCCCAAAACCACCATACGATTATGAGAGACGCCGTAGTGAAGGGCTGCGGAAATTTTTACCACCTGGGGTTCTTTAACGTGCGCCCAAATCTGAGCACACGGGCCTACATTTCCGCCTCCATCGGAAATGCAGCCGCCGCAGCCGGGAATCGAACCCGCGACCTGCGGGTCAGCAGCCGAGTACCTTAGGCACTATACCACCACGGCGAGGCCAGCTGTTTGATTCTGGAGTGATTCTTGTGCGTTGGTTAAGTACGCTTGATGAGGGTTCCAGATAGGTGACGCGTATTCAAGTTGGGTGCGATATAAAGATTTATAAGCTTGCAGTTTTACAGGAGGGGGAGCATGACGTAAGTGCCGCATTAAGAATACAAGCTATCTGTTAGCTGTCGATATGTTATTGGTAATGTGGACGCGCCATGATAAATCGTCACTCAATGTGACTCCCAAGTACTTGTATGTGATGACATTTTCCAATGCAACCTTACCGATTTGATAAGAATAGGTTTCCTGCGTTATACCAGCAATTGGTTCAACGGCCTCCGGCCATCTGCCTTTTGCGGTTTGCTCTACCGCTGCAAAGACGGCCACTCTCCTTCTGGCAGTTCACCTCCTGGCAACAAAACCACAACGTGCCTCGTGGCTGTCACGTGCGGCTCAAGAGCTACGTTGCTGGAATTGGCAAAGCCAGAACAGGCAGACTACGCAACGCAGGTGCTCCTTAATAAATTGCATGCCCTCCTGGCCGGTGGCATCGATGTTTTTCTGCACTGCGTCTTATATCGTGTGAAAATTCAGAGAAACAATCAAACTGATGCCCTGGCGAAAGAACCACATCAATCTGCCGTCCCTGTGTGCCGTACCGAGGTCGCCTCAGACTTTTCGAGGCTCACATGGAGGAAGCTGTTGCTACGCTGCCGCCCTGACGATCGTGTAGCAAGGATGGAACCACTAAACCGGCTGCCTGACTGGGGTTTCATCATAAGAGAGAGGTCCCTCCTACTTCACTTACGCGTCGGCTGTTCCCGACCTGCGGCCCAGCGTCATCGACTTGGCAGAGCCTCGTCCCCTGCGTGCACTGAGTGTGGGGCAGATGAAACCATCGAGCATCTGTGGTGTGTTTGTCCAAAGCTTCGCACTCAACTCAGCATTTTGGTCGCCGCATTCCGTCGCCATGGTCTGCTCATGGCTACACAGATAACCTTCTCTTTTCTGTACAGCACCACACCCAGGTCTTCAAGGTGGTTCTTCGCTTCCTTGAGGACACTGGACTAGACAACCGGCAATAGAGGCCACGTGCCATGTGTTTGGTCGTGGACGCCATTTCTCTTCTTCTTCTCTTTTCTTCAAATCTTTAATGCCTTCTCCTCACCCCTCACAAGCCCTGACCCATGCTCCCAATTAGGGCTGCAGAGTTGCGTCTTATCCTTTCCTGAACCTCTATCTCTCTCTGCTTCTCCCAACCCTATGCGTTCTGCCACCGCTATCAATTCTCGCGAGGCCCATTTGATTTCTTCAGTTATCACTACGCAAATTCTCTCTTTAGTGTCAAACGCTCACGCTCCAACCTGTCGTAGCGGATGCCAATTTGTGACAGGTTCGGTAAATAAAGCCAGTGGGGGCTAGGGGTAAAATGTTATTCCCTTACAAATATTGAGGTGAACGTATGATTTGAAATATATATATATATATATATATATATATATATATATATATATATATATATATATATATATAATATATATATATATATATATATATATAACCACAGCCGTGGCCTCGTGGTTGAGTGTCCGCTTCGGCTGCGGGAGATAGTGGGTTCGAACCCACGTTACTTCCGGTCACCCACTGGTTTTCCAAATGGGCACAAGCGTCTCCCGGCTTGACACTCTAATTCTTCAGGGGTGAAACGTGTGGGAAAGGCAGCCTGTCCCATTTAAATCTCGTCAATACATGTGAGCAACTACTGACCTGCAAAGGGACCACGATAGAGCTGATGAGAGTAAAAAGTCAAGCTAAATCACTAAGATATATATATATATATATATATATATAGGGGGGAGAGAGATGGGGGGGAAGTGGAGGGAAAAGTTGAAGGGGGGCACCCGAGGGGCGTCCACCGTATATTATTTTTCTCTTGTTTCTTTTTTCTTTCCTTTTCTTTTCTTTTTTCTTTCCTTTTTTCCCTCTTTCCTTGCCCTCTGATTTGAGATTGTATAAAGCTGGGCACCGACAAACTGTATCTTTATTCCTGATGAAGGCCAGACTCTAGGCCGAAACGTCGAAATAAACCACGTTGTGACCGCTCACGGAGGATCTACTAGAATATATATATATATATATATATATATATATATATATATATATATATATATATCACGTAAGAAGGTAGAGATGGTTGGTAGAAGCCGAAGAGGAAGAAGTCAGAATAGAATAAACATGGCGTATCAGCCAGGCCACGTGTCTCCCGTTCATTAGAGCGTCACACTAGTCGGCAGAATGGAAACCTGCCAGCCCCTTCATCAGTCGCACACCATCGACAAGGCTCTCCACAAGACAACCTAACCATAAATGAACTACCAAACCAGCGCTAAGCGGTACACATCGACGAGCATCATGACGGAATCATCGACTGACCTTCCCATCCCCAAGTACACCGGAGCAGCGGACGATGGACCTGTACAGGACTGGTTCAACCTGTTCGAGCTCCAGGCTACCGCTGCGTCATGGTCGAAACGGGATAAGTCGCCAACTTTACTAACTACGTCTCCGGTGCGGCCTTCAAATTATACTTCACCCACATATCTCAAAACGACGACTCATGGGAAAAGATCAAACAAGAAATGATTGTTTGGTTTAAAGAATACAATGACGATTACGACGAAGACTTGCTTATAACTCACCAACCACAAACAACCGCACTCGGTCGTCACAGTCAAAAGCAGCCTTCACGCATTGACCAACCTCCTGCTTTTCCATAGCGTGGATCTTCGGTCGCTTACAACGCCCACCTCGCGTCTCACACGTTCATTATGACCGGAATACAGTGGAGAAGCTCAGAGCATGCTCAGTCAAGCCCGGGACCTACAGTTCAGGTTTATGCACCAGAAGATATCGCATCGTTCGTTACACAGAAAGACAGTTATTCCCAAATAGAATCTGACCAAACCACGCCTAATGCGGTGTCACCATTGAGAGCACAGCCATCTGAAAGCCCAAACACAGGAGGCTCAGAAGCAACTCTTACAGGTTGCCAGGTGCCAGAAGCCTACGTAATGAATGCTGTCGCAGGTGCCTCTGATGTTCCTCCAGCCAAATCTGCCCTACCAACTTGGCTGCCTAAAAAGCGTTACAACAGCCCACAGACTACCAGCTGCCGACTGGAAACTACATCAATTTGTAAAGAAAACCGGCATGATGTTCAAGAAGCGCTCCCACCTCAGCACGTTTCAGTACAACCGCAGCAACGCCAGCAAAAAGCGAGTCCAAGAATCGCACACACTCCAACGAATACACCAACAAGGACGACGACGCAAAGCTCGCCTCTTAAGATATCTCATTAAGGCACGAATAAGGTATCGGTGCCACAAACGCATTTTGCACAAGAGATCAAGACTGCGCCTAGAATTCCAGCTTCGAAAGCACAAAAAACAAGGAAAGAGACGAAACGAATCATCTGTAGAACGCAGAGACCAAGACACCAATCCGTCAGCCACGACCATCACTACAAGCACACCATCTGTTCCCACCACGACACATATTTCAACGCCTTCGACATTCGAACCTGAAATGCTACAGGGACTCCAAACTTTGCCGGTTCCTCACAAAAACTCGACCGATGTCATCACCAGTGCACATCTCCAAGGTGTGGTTATGCCATCCAGGATGCAACACTCAGCCTCGTCCACCCGAATCCTCTGACTTATGGCCGGACTGTTTACCTCTGCTGTGGATTTTTTGTGCTAGTTAAGGAACTCCCTTCTGAAATGGAACTATGGTGCATTTTGACATTTTTTGCTTCTACACTCTGCGTTTTTGTTGTTTTGTTAAGAGTCTGACGCGACTTCTTCCGGGGGTAGGGGGAATCATGTGACGTAAGAAGGTAGCGATGGTTGGTAGAAGCCGAAGAGGAAGAAGTCAGAATAGAATAAACATCGCGTATGAGCCAGGCCACGTCTCCCACTCATCATAGCGTCACGCACACACACACACACACGCACACACACACACACATATATATATTATATATATATATATATATATATATATCTATATATATATATTGTTACGAGTGAGATATGTTTATTGTACAGGCGGGATGATAGATGGTTGCAGACGACGCCTTCTGGGTGAGTTAGTCAGTGTCGCACGTGGTATGGCTTCAACCTGTTGACATGTACGACGTCAGTTTTCCTGTAGCGATGACCAGAAGACGTCAGGCGTGATAACACGTACGTAGCGTCGCTAAGACGCGACAAAACGACAAAGGAACCTGTATAGTGGGCCAGAAACGTTCGATATAACCACTCTTGCGATATGGAGTACACAGCCACACCATATGACCTTCGCTGTACGACACATGCCGATGTCGCTTATCGTAGTGAGCCTTTGAATGGTCTCGGGCAGCGAAAGCCCGGAGACGCGTGATGCACCGTTCCTCTGCGCGACAGAGTGTATTTGCAAGGGATGAGTCTTCTTGCTCTGAAAGCGGGAGAATTGTGTCGAGGGTAGTACGTGGCTCACGGATGTATAGTAGGTAAAACGAGCTAGAGCTGGTGGTCTATAAGAGCACGGTGTTGTAGGCGTAGGTGATAAATGGCAAAACTTTGTCCCAGTTTTTATGCTTGGAATCAACGTACTTAGCGAGCATGTTAATGAGCGTCCTTTTGACATGCTCAGTCAAACCGTTGGTCTCTGGATGGTATGAAGTTGCTTGATGAAACTGGGAAGCAGACCAGCGAAGCAACTCATTCACGACGTCGGCTAAAAACTGCCGAACATGATTACTGATGATGGCGCGAGGGGACCCATGCCGGAGGATGATGTAGTGTAGCAGGTAGTCACAAACATGATAGGCTGTTGCAGCAGAGGTTGCTGCGGTTTCAGCATACCGAGTGAAATGGTCTACACAGACTATAGTCCAGCAGTTCCCAGTGATAGATCGTGGAAAAGGGCCCATCAAGTCAATACCGACGACCTCAAAAGGGAAACATGAAGGAGGTATGCGATGGAGAAATCCTGGCAGCGCACTTTTTGTGCTCTTGTACCGTTGACAATTCTCACAGCTGGTCACGTATTTAGCTGTAGCCTGACGCATGCCGGGCCAGTAGAAACGTTTCAGTGTGCGGTGATAGGTCTTGGCGAACCCCATATGCCCAGATGTTGGATCGTCGTGCATAGCTTGCAGCACGTTTGGTCACATTTATTTGGGAACAACCAAAAGTAGGCAGGCCCCCTCTGCTGCAAAATTTCATTTGTAAACAATGCCATCCTGCATAACGAATAGACTCTGATGCGGATTATCGACGGAAGATAAGAAAAAAGGTTCAAGACTACAGTCTTGATGTTGTTCTGTACGGAACGCTTTCAAATCTGTAAAACGTGAGTCTAGAGCGGCCACACAGTCGTCTAAATTGTCGACGTCGCATTCAGTCGTGAGGAGGCTAAGTCGCAATAGGCAGTCAGCGTCCGCGTGTCGATGGCCACTCTTGAAGCAAACATTCAGGTCATATTCTTGCAAACTGAGCACCCATCGTGCAAGACGACCGGTTGGATCTCGTAGACCAGTGAGCCAACAAAGTGAGTGGTGGTCTGCGACGATGTAGAATCGGCGGCCATAGATGTACGGGCGAAACTTGTGCACAGCAAAACAGCTGCCAGACATTCTCGCTCTGTAACAAGGTAATTGCGCTCAGCTTTACTCAAAGAACGGCTCGCGTAGGCAATGGCGTGTTCGGTGGCGCCGTGACGCTGAACTAATACTGCGCCGATACCGATTACGCTTGCGTCACTGTGAACCTCAGTTGGAGCCGATGCGTCGAAATGACAAAGAATAGGCCCAAAAGTGAGTGGAAGCTTCAGCGGCGAAGATGATGACTCGCACTGTCTCGTCCACTTGAAGGATACGTCTCTTTTGAGCAGATGAGTAAGAGGCTCAGCAACACCAGCGAAAACTAGAAACAAAGCGCCGGAAATGCGAACACAGGTCCAGGAAACTTCGGAGTTCTCGCTGTGAGCGCGGTTGCGGGAAAGTGCTGACTGCGGTTGTTTTGTGGGGATCAGGACGAACGCCGTGTTTGTCTAGGAGATGTCCAAGAACTAGAGTTTCATGATCACCGGAATGGCACTTTTTGGAGTTCAAGGTAATTGGTGCTTTCTGAAGGCACGTGAGAACGACATCAGGTCGACGATTGTGTTCTTCAAACGTGCGACCAAAGATTAAAACGTCATCAAGATAGCAAAGACATACTTCCCATTTTAAGCCACGGAAACTGTGTCCATAAAGCGCTCAAACGTGGCTTGAGCATTACATAGACCAAACGGCATGACGCAAAATTCAAATAAACCATTTGGAGTTATAAAAGCCGTTTTTACTTTATCGGCAGAGTGTATGGGGATTCACCAATATCCTGATCTTAATCTTACGGAAGAAAAGTACGAAGCAGCGTGCAAACAAGTGAAAACGTCATTGATGCAGAGAAGCGGTTATATACGTCTTTATTTGTAACTGAGTTGAGCCGCCAGTTATCTACCAAAGATCTCCAAGACCACACCTTCTTTTTACAAGTATATCTGGTGCTGCCCAGGGGCTAGACGACTCTTGTATAAACTTTCTTAGACAGCATTTCTTCCACCTGCTTGCTCAGCAATAACTTACGCTCCGACGGATATACTCTGTATGGTCTCTTACGAATGAGATGGGCGGAACCAGTATCAATCGCATGACGAGTGCATGAAGGTGGTGCGGATATTCGACGGCTATTGAGTGCGAAATAAATAAAACGGATGCATGGTTGCAGAGGATCTGAACTAACGCTTTTCTTTTCTCGGGCGATAGCGACGTATTCACCATATCCATTAGTATGGGATCACTAGTACGAGCCACATCAGACGCATTTTACTTTTTTCTGTCGTTGCTAATGACTTCAATGTTAACGTTGCTCCTGACGTCGAACTCAAACAAAGTCAGCCTCATTCCACCAGGCAGTACATTCGTCTCGAAAGAGGAGTTGACTACCCATACCAAGGCTTTGGCACTACTTGCAGAAATCACGCACTGCGGCACGACCACAACCTTCTTCGCACAGTTCAGCTGGATTGCGTGAACTATAACGTGAACGTTATCTGCTTCGATGCCACAAACATCCACAGGCACTTGAACTATCGACTGGGCCTGTAAAAACTATGTCATCAACGACTGCGATAGTCTGTTGGCTTCACGTGGGCTCTTCACAAAACCAGACAGTAAAACTTCGCCAGCTGCGCAATCCACAATGGCTCCACATTCTTCCAGAAAGTTTATCCCCAGGATAACGTCATGAGTAGAATTAATAAGAACTGCAAAATCGGCCTTAAACAACTTAGCGCCTAAAAACACAGTTGCAGCACAAACTCCCACTGCGTGCAATGGTTGTCCACTGACTGCACGAAACGTTGTCTAGCGTCCTCAAGAAAACATCCCTTTCTTGCCAAGACAAGTCTTAAATTTGCTGCTCATGACGGAAACACTTGCTCCTGTATCGACTAACGCGGACGTGGGGACACCATCTATAAGAACACTGACCCTATTTTGTAGCATGGAAACTGGCGGAGGCATATCTGTACGCAGTGAAAAATGTCCGGCGACCTCACCTCCATCGGCCGCGGCGTCTAGTTTCCCAGCGGAGGAGGAGAAGTCAGATGCCGACGACCTGGTGATGGTGACCGAAGCTGGCGGGAGGAGGCTGGTGGCGTCACACTCCACACAGAAGCCGGCGAATCACTGCGGAAGCTCTATTGGAAGTCGGTTTTGTTGTAGCCGTTGGGTGGCCCGCGATAGTCTCTCCGAGTACTTGCGCACCGTGAAGATTCCGGGGGTCGTTGATATTGCCGCAGAGGTTTCCTATGCCGCTATGAGCAGAAGCGGGCTATATGTCCACGAACGCCGCAGTAAAAGCACACAGGTGCTTCACGCTCCACTAGCTGCTGAAGAAGGTCAGCGGGATAGTCTTGCCACGCTGCCATATTGGGGGGTGACCTTTGCACGAAGTGGTTTCGCGGATCAGACATATAGGCATGACGACGCAACTGTACCGGCGTCCTTGAGTCGACGAAGCCCGCAGCACTGATGGACGAAAGTGGGAACCACATGCCGTATAAAAACCGTGGCCGTGTGCTATCAACGACTCAGCAGCGTCCCGCCGATCAAGTTCTTCGAGCAACATTTCTTGTATTGTTCACGCCAGATCGCTGGGTGAAAGGACTACGTCGATGCTTGCGACCATCGTGACGTTGGGGAGTCTACCAAACTTTGCCGAAATGCGCCGAGCTTTAAGGACCTCAAATATTCGGCAATGTCGGATGATGTCAATGGCCGACTGCAAGTCATTTTTTCCTATAGGGTAGTAATATATATCCTCTACAATGCCCTAAAGGAGATGCCCGACCTTATTCTCATCAGTCATTAGTGGGTGCACACTCTTGCAAAGCTTGAGATCTTCTTCAATATAGATCGTACATATCTCCCCCGGGACTTGAGCACGTTGGCTCAGGGTCTGCTCAGCACGCTTCTTTGTCGTGGTCGGATCTCCGAAACACACTTCAAGATTCTCGTACCACATCAACGCGGTTCCCTCAAGAAAAAGTGGTGCGTAGTTGTGCTGGCCGGTAGCGTCTTAGTTGTTATACACACTCACCCGCCGATAGTGCTTGAGCCATTCATCTACATCCTCTCCAGGTTTCCCAGAGAACGGGCACGGTTTCCTGTAATGGTGTCCAAAGGTGTTAGGCGCAGCTGGTTGGATTTACCCGTCAAGGTTCATCATGACTGGTAGCGGCGGAAGTCCTGCGAGTCTGCGGCTCCAGTGAAGCTCCAGGGATGTGTCTTCCGCAGTACTTGTCCGGTGTTCCAAGGCGTTACCGAGCACTCTCCACCAAATATTACGGGTGAGAGATGTTATTGTACAGGCAGGATGATAGATGGTTGCAGAAATCACGGTGGGCTCAGAACACTTTCACTTCTTTTCCCCACTTCAACGAAGGTCCCGCATCAATATATATATTTGCACAAACACAAAAAGAACGCGAAAACGGAATGCTAAAATGCAGAAAAGATAAACTAACAAGCTCCAGCCAGGCGGAAATTATTAGACTTCTCATTAAAGAGGGGAACCTCAAAAAGTCTTAATGGTCTACCAGATTCACTTGTTAAAGTTGTTGCATGGTCAGACAGAATATCGACGCAGTTCTCGTTAAACAGAAGAAGCCTACACGAGTCCAGGCAGTCTATGAGTACAGTGTTACGAAGCCGAGACACCAACACGGTCCCGAAGGCGCCACTGCTCTGAACTCCGCCGGGAAGGTCACCAGCCTTTTAGTAGCGCAGGTTTCTGAGCACCGACAGCTTCTGCGCAGAGCTGATAAACGAGCGCACGAGGTGACGGTGCGTTAAGGCAAGGTTTATGTACAGCATAGAAATAGAGGCGTTACAAATTCGGCATTGGGGCCGACAGCTTGGGGACTCGAAGAGCCGAGATGTCTTCTCTCACACGCATTTCTTGGCTTCTCCCTCTGTTACGAAGCGCACCACCGACGAGGTTACGAAGGGTGCCACGAAACTCGGCGCAACCAAGGTCACCGAGCACGCCGACTGCGAAAGGGGCTCGACGCAATGATAGGCTTCTCTGACACATAGGTCTACTGCCAGCGACGCGCCGCAGCGCTTCTTTAATAGGCACCGGGTGAATCCTTCGAGTCATCAAACGTCAAACCAGAAGCGCGGCTGGCCGTGTTGTCAGAATACTCCAATGGGGACCCACCACGGCGCGTGGTGGCATCCATGGACGAGGGATGTTGCCACGCATTGCGTAAAACTCGCCAGACTGGAAGGTGCCGACAGCTTCATCGGGCTCCAGGGCTCAGGGAGCTCGCTGTGCTTTGCGTTACAAACCGGCGCCGCCACTTGATGACGTCTTTGAGTTTATTGCGTCGGCGGGCTCGAGCGCTGGCCTTGACACAGATTGCCTTTGCAGAGGCAATGACGTTCAGTGTGGACTTCCAGGTGTAACAACAGCCGTTATATTTCTGGTGTAGGATTCATCATCATCATTATCATCATCCTCATCATCAGCCTGACTACGTCCACTGTATAACAAAGGCATCTCTCATGTTCCGCTAGTTTACGTGGTCCTGTGCTTGCTGCTGCCAATTTCTACCCACAAACTTCTTAATCTCATCTGCCCACCTAACCTTCTGTCTCCCCCCAACTCGCTTGCCTTCTCTTGGAATCCAATTAGTTCCCCTAATGACCAGCGGTCATCCTGCCTAAGCTCTACACGCCCGGTCCATGCCCATTTCCTCTTCTTGATTTCAACTATGATATCGTTAAACCCAGTTTGTTCCCTATTCTATTCTGCTCTCTTCTTGTCACTTAAGGTTACAACTACCATTTTTCTTTCCATTGCTCGCTGCGTCGTCCCCAATTGTAGCTGAACCCTCTTTGTAAGTTACCAGGTTTCTGCTTCGTCGCTAAGTACTGGCAAAATAGAGCTGTTATATACCTTCCTCTTGAGGGATAATGACAATCTACCTGTCATAATTTGAGAGTGCTGGCCAAACGTGCTCCACCCCATTCTTATTCTTCTAGTTACTTCAATCTCGTGGTTCGGCTCCATGGTTATTACCTGCCCAAAGTAGACATAGCCTTTCACAACTTCAATTACCTATATCGAAGCTCTGCTTTCTTCCGAGGTTGTTGTACATTACTTTCGTTTTCTGCAGATTATTTTAAGACCCACCTTTTTGCTCTCCTTGTCCGACTCAGTAATCATGAGTTACAATTTGTTCCCTGAGTTACTCATCAATGCATTATCATAAGCGAAGCGCAGGTTACTATGGTTCTCTCCATCAATTATTATCCCTAACTGTTCCCATTTTAGGCTTCTGAAAACCCCCTGTAGGCATGCGGTAAATAGCATTGGGGAGATTATGTTCCCCTGCCTTACGCCCTTCTTGATTGATATTCTGTTGCTCTCTTTATGAAGCAATAAGGTAGCAGTTGATCCCCTGTACAATTTTTCCAGGTTGTTTATATATACTTTCTGGTGTAGGATTACCGACGCGCAAAGAGATATGTTCACCAGTAAAACGTGCTCATCAACAGTCCAGTAAAAAAGCTGCTTGATAGGAGTGCACAAGCTCGGGTCCACAGCCCTATGGCTTACTCCCGCTTCCAGTAGACAACGTCATCTGCGGCGCTGTCTTCTGTTCGAACATCAGAACGAGGCGGTGCCAGGAATTCACCAATCGCCTCGGTAGTTGAATGGTCAGGAGGACCCCAAGAACATCGTCGCCGTCTAGGTGGGTGCTTTGACGCCCTCGTACCTGCACCCGATGAGCTCAAACGCCACATCTTAGCCACAATATGCTGACCAGCAATACGACTCTTCCTTTTTCTCCTTCTTCGGGGCAGTGACTCTTCATTCTGTCTTCGGTTTTCTTCGTTTTTTTTTCATTTGCCAGTGTCCGTCGCACTGGTTCAGGTAACACATTGCCAGTGGCGCAACTTCATCATCTTGCCGCGGCAACTTTAAAATAACTTCACTCGCGCACTTTACTCATAACACTGCGTCTGCCACGGCACGCTTCGAGCTGCTTGATTCTTGCTGAGCAATTTTCATGTAAGTCGTACGTGTTGTTCTCAGACTACTTTTCAGCAGTGAATGAAACATTTTAGCCTTCCGGTATCGAAAAAAAATGCACAGCCATTCGAGATGATATTTCTCAAAGGCGGTTTTGGGACAGGTGGCTCCAGCTATGCAGCCTTAGCAACAACCAACGAACGTGTAGTGTATTCCTTACGATATTAGGGAAGGCTTGCTTAAGCCTAAAACATTAATTATTTGAGCATAACTTTCAAAAACGGCGTTGAATTGATTGAAGCTGCCTTGCTTCTATCGTAAAGGGTAGGCGTAAGGCAGCTAGGTAATACACTACCACTGTCGCATTAATTTCACAAGTATATCCGACAAGTGCGAATATAGAGAGCAGAGCATCCACGTCATAAGGATAAATGAGCCCCATAAGTGGCATTGCTTCTGGAAATGTTGTGGCTACACAGAGGGCCGTCAGGATGTGTGGGCTACCTTGCCTTGTTTCTGGCAATGGCCGAACAATATCAATTACTAGACGGCGAAAAGGTTCTGTGATAATTGGCAGAAGCTTCATGGGTGCCTTCCGCTTGTCTGTGGATTTCTCCGCTCTCTGACAAGTTTCGCATGAGCGTACAATCTCCTTGATATCCTTCCAGCATTTTGGCAAATAAAACTCATGGAGAATTTCAGTCTTGGCCTTCTTTAAACTGATATGCCCTCCCCACGTGTTTTGATGTGCTATTTTTAAGAGTTGGCGACAATACTTTTGTGGTACCAAGAGCTTCTCATACTTGCCACCTAGCCCATCTGTGTAGCTACGTTACAGGAGCACTGCTTTCTCATGAAAAAAAAACATTCTTTTTCCTAGTTCCCAGCGTGTTTTTTCTATTGGCGCTTTAATCGAGAAGTCCTCACGCTGCTCTCGAACGAGCGTTTCTCGGTCAACCCTCGACAGTTAAAAATAACTTTCAGCTACCGGCTACTACCGGTGAGAGTGTGGCGCCTCTCTCGCCCGACGGCGTAACTTTGCCGACAGAGACGTCTCCACTCGCTTCAGCTACAGGCGGCTCGAGTAACTCACCCGGAGAGTTTCCTGTCCAAGGCTCCGTCCACTCGCCGCCAAGGTCGCGCAGATCAGCTGCTTCTGCACGTGGGGTTTCACTGTATAATCGTATTGAACGAGATCAAGTTTTTGCAAAACCTTCCGCACTGGTGATCGCGTGAGGGCCATGTACGCAGAGTTGAAAAAGAACAATTTGCCCTGCTCTTGTAGAAGCTGCTCGGAGTAAAATATAAGAAAACAATCGGGAAGCACGGCAGACACAGCCGCTTCGGTGCGAAGCTTACTGAAAGAGCCTTCAATGACAACCGTAGTGATTGCCAAGCAAGCACTCCGCTCCTCACCGACTTGTCTGATCCACGTGCACTATCCTGTAATGTCTTCCAGAGACACAAACGAAGGTTGGGCAACGTTCATGGTTGCGCTGAGTCTCGAAGTGCTGATGCGTTATCCCATTGACATTCATTTCCTGGAAATATGGCTCTAACGTCCGCAGGTTCTTTGCAGACTCTCGGATACTTCCGAAAGCAAACTTTTGTTTACAGTTTACCGTAATTTGTCCTTACTGTTTGCAGTTATAGCAGATTCATGGCCTCCGTAACTCAAACGCCCCTGTGATATCAGTGCGCTGTTAAGGAACCTCACTCAATATCTGAGCTTCCGCTTGCCCTTACCCTACAGTGTCCTTCGTATGAGACAGATTCTTTCTGAAATCACAGCGCTGAGTGAGTTTCCATTCGTCAGGATTTTTTGAAAAGTCCTTTTTTCTATCACCCTTTTCAAGGCATACTGTTCTACTATGCAAGTTCCGGCGAGTATAGTACTCGTCGCATAACTCGGATGCCTTGTTTAGCTGTACTTTACCAAGCTTGTCCTGTAGCCAAAGCTTGATGGCATCGTCAATGCCATGGTAGAATTGCTCCAATGCAATGTGTACTACCACCTTATGGTGACTGTCATAAACATCTTCGCCTTGGAACCATTCAAATAAAGCGGCTTTAAGACTAGACGCTACGTCAACGTGTGCCTCATTGTGTTTTTTGCGTACCAGAACCTTTTCTCGAAAGCCTCGAGGAACATTATTTAACGAGTCAAGAGGAATTTCTTAACCTCGTCATATTTTTCAAATGATTCCCTCGGCAAGCGCGTCATCACGTCGGATACTTCGCCGGGAAGTAGGGCTTACAGGTTCAGCTATAAATAGACTACTCCAAGGCAATTTGCACACATACGTGTTCGAACTTGGTGAGATACTTCGCCATGTCCTCGCCTTCTACGAACGGTAGCAGTATGCGCCAAATTCAACGACCACCTCAACCGTCGCAGGAGCCTAGTTAGGCACCTGCGAACACCGTAGGATTGCCTTTTCAACTCTAGGCGCTCCTGTCTTTTGGCTTTCTCACGGCGTTCTCGCTTTTCGGCCTCCTCTCGAAGTTCTCGCATTTCTGATTCTTCGCGCTCGCGAAGAAGCAGATATTCACCTAGGCCTCATCGAATTTGTCAGCCGTAACTCTCCCCTTTTATGATCTCAAACATCGTTTGCTTTCGTTTCGCTCGGCCCAGAGTAAGGACAAGTTTCTCCAAAATTCTCATGAGTTCCTTCACTTTAATGTCCTCCATCATTCACAATAGCCTAGCTGTTGCTGTTCGCCCTTGTTTAGAATCTACTTGGCGTACTATAAGTGTACTAGCAAATCACACAAGCAGTTCTCAACACTACCATGTTTGCAACCTTCGCATTAACTTTGGTTTCAAAGCGCTCCGATTTGGCTTGATACAATCGATGTTCCCTCTAATGCTTCCCACGGTCCTTCTCGAAACTACTATAACGTTTGCAAGGGCAGTCTCGTGAACCAAAGGGAAAACATCAGGCACTCAACGCATCGACGTAGCTTCAACGACGGCACTCAACGCATCGACGGGCTACTGTCACCACTATAGAACGTCGCGTGTTTCTCAGCTCACGGATGCATCTGCGAAGAGCTGATGGATGGAGCAGACAAGGCGACGGTGAGTTAAGCAAGATTTATGTACAGCATAAATAGTGGTGCTACATATTGGGAACTGAAGCCGACAGCTTAGCCAGCTTGAAGAGCCGGGATGCCTTTGGGCGCTCTGGCGCTGTCATCTGCTTCTTGTTGTTGCGCCGCTTGGTATTTTATAGGACCTAGGAATCTTCACGTCAGCAACCTTCATTCCGGAATGCCACCGTACCTTGCATCAGCAGCTCTTAATCAGGAATACCGCTGACCTTTGCGGCAGCAGCCACCAGTTAAGAACCACCGATGAATCGCACCGAAGGTCCAGTGGTATTGCCTCGTGCAGCGTAGACGCACTGGGCTAGATGACGTCGACTGCATCTTCGTGCAGGAATTGGACCCGTTGGTGAAGAGAGCTCGCCGCACTTTATGTTAGATAAATTGTGGCCCAGGGTTGCGTCAGCCTGGTGCGCTCGCTGGTGTTGACTCTGGTTGCCTTTGCAGTAGCAGTGACGTTCTTTATGGACTTCGAGGCATAACATCCAGTACGGCGCTCACGAATGGTCGGACCGCCAACTCACGGATCAAGATTCTTTGCATATTTCCTAGCCACTGATATTTTCAAAAAGCACCCAGAGTCAAGAATGCTCTACTGACGCATCATATACAGAAAGGGTTCTGAGCCGGCATTTCAATGGCTTTGCAAAGATCCACAAACCGGAAATACGATTGTATGCCCGATTGTTAGCTTTAGAACATCACCTCTTCTCATGCTGTCTAAACACCTACACAGAATCGTGTAACGACAAGTGGCGAAGACAGCCACACATGTAACGCAAATCATTTCGTCCAGTGTTGTCGGGGGTAACAATTAGCAAGGGCGAGAGCCCCGTGTTACTCGTTGTCATTTCTTTGTTCCAGAGTGTGCTAATCATAACCTTCGTGGTCTCAGCTGCCCGAACGGTCCTGATTGAGGATCAGAACATTAATCAAAGAACGAACCTCAGCACCAAAAGACTGTTCTGAGTAACGCAGTTTGGCCTCAACGCAACATATTTTCCTTTCAGACGTGAACTCAAAAAACCAGCCATTGGAACCGCGACAGGAGCCTCTATACCAAACACAGCTGCAAACGTGACGATGTAACACATAAAAAAACAAGCCATAGACACGTTTGCTGAGCTACAAAACATTTTCGAGATTTGTGGATGACGTCTTTCGCATGATTAAGAAGTCAAACATCGACAGTTTCCTGGCACAACCAAAGTTAATCAAGCCGGTGATTTGGTTCAAAGCGGAATGTAAAAGAACAACGTACTTTCGTTTCTATTTAGCTAGTGAGACGGCAAAAGTTATGGAGAAAGGCCATTTGAGCCTTTCGAGCGTTCTAGGTAAAGAAAATCCACACACACCGGATGATACCTACAGTTCAGTTTCGACCACCCTACCACCAACCAGGCATCAGTGGTGAAAAAATTTTTTTGCTTCGTAGGGGCCATTCCCTGCTCAAAAGAGAAGTGAAGAAGAAACCGATCACTACTCACCTCTGAAAATTTGGCACACATATAGCTTTATTCACCGGGTGCGCCATAAACGACACGACCAAAGCTCCTCCATTCTACCTTCTTAAGCAATGATTGACAACAATATGACTGTACACTGTATTTTGACCTCATATGTCATCGTATTTTGACCTCATATATCATTCTACCGTGTCTCAGTCCCATATATTTTGGGGATCACACAACAACAGGCCACAGTGGTCGGAGAAACATGGCGTTCATTTGGCGCAAAAACCCCATCAACAAATGGCCTACTCTTGACGCGACCAAAACCTCAGCTGACAAACAACAGATTTTTCTGAACTTATCTACAAAGTTCCGTGCTCTGATTGTCACATGTATTACATTGGTGAGACAGGCAACTTTCCGAAAAAGAATATTGCAACACCGAAACGACGTGCTTAGCTTCAACGGCGCATGAACTGCTTTCGCAGAACAAAGAGAAACGATGCATCATCACATCAACTTG
>WOVY01008256.1:0-29686 GCA_013436015.1 Rhipicephalus annulatus
ATAGATAACAATACTGGCATGCACGTGCTGCATGTTTGTGCAGGACCAACGGCCCAGCAGCAGACTTCATGACGCTGCAGTTCGACGTGGGAATTCGTATGACCACGCGTACAACATTCGCCAGTTTGGATTCCTAGGCTTGTACCGTGAATTCTTCACACTAACAGTAGTGAAGAATGCGCTGCTTGTGCTTAAGGTAATTTTCGCACCATATTACGCCCTGCAATCCTCTTGACGGTGGAACCTCTGAGGACGAGTACATTGGGAAAGTCGCAATGTCGCTGAACGTCAAGAATGAACACGCTTATTAGTTTAAAGATACGCTTAACAAGTTGTCTCATAAATAAGAGTGTTTTTTACTTGAGCAGGAGTTTACCAAGAAATCTGTATACTTTTTGTTCGTTTCCATTTATCTTGTATTTATAACACTCCAACGAGAAACAAGTGACGCTCCTCATACTATCCTGTATGGTACTGCCTTCTGGTTTCTCATGTAAACCAGTGTCTTTTACGAAAGGGAACACATGAGCGCGTTGCCTACGGTCAGCGACGGCTGCCCGCAGCCCCAGCTACCAACGGCTGAAGAAATCGCATCTGCTTTTGTTGGCACCACCTGCTATCAGGCCGGAGCGGGAGTGTTATCTAGCAGCGCTTGCCTAACGGCCATGATTTGTTACATAGTTGCCAATGCATGACGCCGCCGACGTGCTTTCTTCGGCTGCAAGTTTATGATGCTGCATTCAGCATCAGCAAGAGTGCTGGTCAAGCGCTTGCATGTTCTCTTTATTGAAGCATGACAGTGTACTCGAATAGAAGCGCATGCAAGTGAAAACGTGAGGAGGAAAGCGACAACAAAAGTCTAGCGCATAGTCAAATGCAAATTTAAACCCTTTGATGGCATTCGCAACCTTCAAGTTGATATTCGACCAATAGAAAGTTATTAGAGAAGGACTTGTATTTATTCCTACTACCTGTCGAGTCAAACGATACAAGGGTTCACAGAATGCTGAATTGGTTTTCAGCGAATCAATACTTCCATCAAGAGGTGGCGTGAGGGGTGGAGCCCCTTGCTTGTACTTGGCCTGTCCATCGACTTCTTCGAGGATTACAACACAGTCGATGTGATGAGGTGAGTGGCTGGTTGTCTCAGTGTCGTGCTTACTTTCTTTGTGACCCCCTTTGGAAGTGGAGCTTTCCAAATATAGCGATTCCAAGACTGTATGGTGAAGCGGAGGGATAATGTGTGGCACATTATATTACTGAAGTGCCAGATTCTTTCTCTTGTGTTCTGCTTAGTAGAAATGTAATTCATACGAGGTTACTTCAACTTTGTTGACCATGCTGTCGACTCTGCCAATCTTCAGCGTGGCTAAAATGAGTTGAACATTATAATACATTAGAGGGTATGGTTGCTAGCATGCAACGCGACAGAGAGTGTCTTTTCTAACGAAAGCTTGATTTCAAGTTAATAGTAGTTGAAAGGTCCGCTGTGCTTCTTATCTGTGAATCCCAGGCTGCCTGATCACTCTCAAAATTAAGGGGTCAATACAGGCCTGAAACAAACAGGAATTCTTAACATGTGAATAAAACAGCAAACAACGTTTAAAATAATATGAATAACAGAAATACAAGAGTTATCACTACAATTCACTTCAAACCGCTAATAACAATTGGCAAATCGACGGTTGACGCTGTGCTAAAGACGGCGCCATTGCTTCTCTGAGCGAGCGGTTGCTCCTCCCACGGGCTCCTCAGTGATAAGTCTTGAGGGGCGAAAAAATTGACGATTCTTAGAACAGACTACAACACGTACCTAAACCGCCGTAAAAGTAGACAGCTGAAAGCGAGGGGTTCCAGCCAGGTGCTTGTACGAGGACAGATAGGTGACCCACCACTTCAGTAGTAAATAGCTTTTATCGAAAACTTTCTTGCATATATATAGCAGTTGATGCTCACTGCAACGCTCACTGATTGCCAGGTCGTTTGTCACATAAGTTTTTTTTCTTTAGTAGTATGAAAGGTGCGCTGATGCATAATTGCCGCCTTTTTATATGGCCATGACTCCTAAAACTCAAAGCGTTACCTTGTTATCACTTCCTGCTGAGATCTTCAAGTCATGCAGTATGACTGTGCATTTACAGTGGTGATGGTAAAAGGCGAGAAGTTAAGCAGAGATTCTTTGAAGTAACCCCGCATGCTTGCTTCTGGTGTAATCAGTGCATATGCCCGTTTGTTCTCTGTATCATTGGTCGCATAATAATGTAATGTGAATAATGACTCCGGTTTGGCACGCACTGCACATTCCTTTGTTTGTTTGCTAGACTGGTTCCGCGTACGACTATTGTTTTCTAGCCGGCACGTTTATTTGCCTTGTTCGGTGCAGACCATACTACTGTGTATACCATACTATTGTGTATTTTATTTTATTTTATTTATTTATTTATACAATACTGCAGACCCAATTTGGGTCCAAGCAGGAGGGCAAATACCTAAATATAAGTATATATATATATATATATATATATATATATATATATATATATATATATATATATACATGAACAGTAGTCACAAAAAAATGAAAGGAGAAAGTCACAACTAAGTAAGATGTACAGTGAAGAAATACGAAAACATAATCAATCAAAACAACGTTGATTGATGATATGTGGGGTTTAACGTCCAAAAAAATCAAAACAACGTCAGAAAGAAATAACAGAAGTAAGAACACATTGCATGCGCATAAACATTTGCCTATACCCCCGCAAGACACTTGAAATACAAAAAAGGAACACTAAAAATAAGTAATTAACGACTATTCAACATGACAATGGCGAGACATCAAGTAGATATATGATCAATGGAATCTGCGCTAATTAGTTGTGATAAATGCAGATTATTCCAATCGTTTATAGTGCACGAAAAGAAAAAATATTTTAAAACGTTGGTTCTGGTCTTATATGGTGGTAAGGAAAATTCGTGACGATGCCGTGTTCGACGTGCTGCAAGTGGTGTCACATACGGGTGTGGGTTCAGAGAGAAAGAGTTGTTTTTCAGTTGGTAGAGAAATTTTAGCCTGTGTGTTTTCCTTGGAAGCTGAAGTGTCTGGATATTATGTTGTTTCATTGGGCTAGTGGGAGAGTCAGTTATTCTAGATTAAGAAAAAATGAACCTAACTGCTTTGCGTTGAATCATCTCTAGAGCGTTTATGTTAGTTTTTGTGTAGGGATCCCATACGATGCTTGCATATTCTAGTTTTAGGCGAATGAGTGAAGTGTAGGCTAGTATTTTAGTATATTAAGGAGTGTGCTTTAGTTTGTGCCTGAGGATACACAGTTTTTTGAAGGAGAATTTACATAAGTTTGAAATGTGGTTATTCCAACTTAGGTCGCTAGTTATCATGATTCCAAGATACTTGTATTGGTTTACGTTGGTGAGCGGTGTAGATCCTAGGTTATAAGCAAACGACATCATATTATTTTTTTTGTTATAGACATGTAGACTGTTTTTTCCTTGTTCAATTCCATACTCCATCGCCCGCACCACGACAAGATGTTTTGAAGGTTAGAATTAAGCATTAATTGAACATTATTAGAACAAACTTCATTAAACACAATACAATTGTCTGCGAATAGCCTAATTTGAATAGGGGAAAAATTTCGTTTAAAATGTCATTTATATATATTAGAAATAGTAAAGATCCCGAAACACTACCCTGGGGTACTCCAGACGTTACTGAAAGTTCATTAGAAGAGTAATTACCGATTGATACAAACTGTTTGCGATTATACAGATAAGCTGCTACCCAGTTAACTAAGTATGCGGGAAGGTTAATTGACTGCAGTTTTTCAATAAGTTTACTGTGAAGAACAAGGTCAAACGCTTTCTTAAAGTCCAGAAATATCACGTCGGTTTGGCTCGACTTGTCAAGTGTACTAGCAAAGTAGTGAATATTAGTCGTTAATTGTGTTACCGTCGATAACCCTTTGCGAAAACCATGCTGGTGAGGAGAAAGTATATTGTTATCATTTAGAAACTTTGACATTTCTTTAGCAATAATATGTTCAACTAATTTGCAGCACGTGGACGTTAATGAAATGGGTCGATAATTCGTTACTTGTGCTGCGTCGCCCTTTTTCGGAATGGGAACGACACGCGCAGTTAGCCAATCTGCAGGAAGAATAGCTGACGACAACGAGAAATGAAAAATGATTACCAAAAAGAGGGCTAACGCTTCAGCATATCTGCGCAGAAAGGCATTCGCTATGTTGTCTGGTCCTGGAGATGATTTAATTTTAAGGTTCAGTAACATTGATACCACACCTGGTTGTGATACAATATCAGTGTTCGAGTCACATGGCAAGCGATTTGGGTTTGCAATGGTATTAGAACTAGAAAATACACTTTGAAAACAATGTATAAAGCGCCCTGCGATACATTGCTTATCGACGACGACGAGGCCTTCATGAACGACTTGGTCAATTGAGTTTGTTATCCTGCTTATAAAAGACCAATATTTTTGGGGTGCCGTGCGAATGAAGTTGGGCAACGTGTGGTGGAAATACCAGCGCTTAGCTAGCTGTACTTCGAGGTTTAATTTATCTTGCATTTGGTGAATAATCACAGGGGAAGCCCGCCGTCGCCTTAGGCGCTTTACTTTCCTTTTGAGGTGAAAGATTTTTTCTCGTTATCCAAGGAGTAGTTTTCGATGCTTTTTTAGTTTTGTTGGGAATAAAGTTGCTAAGACAGTAAGCAATAATTTGTTTCAACTCGTCCCAAAGTACAGCAGTATTGTTGCTTTGAAAATTATCAAGGCATAGCTCCAAATAATCCAAGACACTTTCATCTCTGGCACGAGAGAAATGTTTAACCATTATCGTTTTACATTTGCTGGTGTTAGGTACTTCAAAGAAAAAGAACAGTATACCGGGTTGTGGTCAGAAATTCCGGGATCAACTGATATAGAAAAGTTTTCTAATGAACGATTAATAAACACGAGGTCCAGTATGGATGCTGACATACCACAGGTGCGCGTTGGCTGTTTAACTATCTGATCCAGATTGTGAGATAGGATAATGTCATGCAAATATTCTGTTCTGCACGTGTCGTATTTTGTGCCCGATTATGTTTGTTGCACACTGGTATGTTTTCTGTATATGGGCATAGGTTCTGCGTTTTTTGCTGCTTTTTATATTGTATGTTCTGCAACCTAAAAACAAATTACGGCATGTCGTTGAGGTAAAGCCAGCTGGCTATCTTTGGTTGATGTCGCCTTCATATGCTATAATGACTGTATTCGGTTCCCACTGTCGTGTGTGCACTATGAAATCGTCTTTTTTTTCTTGTTGTCGCCTGTTAACTTCAACTTATATTGCAATCCACGTCATATTTTCATTGTGCTGATACGCTTTGTAACGCGTGAAATAATTTTGTGTGATCTGTAAAAGTTCACCAATTACCCCCCTTACTCAATGCCCAGTAAAAGGCCTGTAAGGAATTTTAAATAAAAAAAATATTGTAAACGTGAGTTATTCGCAGTGCAAAAAAATCTGTTTTCCCAATCGACATCTGGCAGATGAAAATCACCTATAAGAAGAACCTTATCGTTTGCAAAAGACGCCATGTGCGTAAAACGATCGCGAAAGAATTTGGGATGAGAGTCAGGTGCTCGATAAGCGGCGAAAAGTAAGAATGATTTATCCCAGCAAGAAAACTTTAGTGACACGGTTTCTAAGTTATCAGCCTGTCGTAAGGGGGTAGCGGCTATAGTGTTTTTTAACAAAACAGCGACCCCGCACCCCCTAGTACTTCTGTCACGGCGATACGCCCTGTACGACGGAGGAAACACGACTGCATCTTCAATATTCTCATGCAGCCAAGTTTTCGTTTTGACAACTACATGAGGGTTGTAACTTAAAATAGTAGCCTCGAGGCTTTCCGATTCATTAACGACACGGCGGGCAATATTGTTTAAAACTCGAAGTTCTTTAAATTCATAGGAGGCCTTCACGGAGGAAAGTGAAGTATTTCTGGTACTGTTTTGACGACCGTCGATTTTGACCCTCAAGTTGTTGCTTTCATCTCATGTGAAAAGTTCATTGTTAATGCGCGCGCAGCTTATCGTTACGCAGGCTAAGTTTCTTGCCTTGCTCTCTATCAGTTCTAGCGCTAACCCCGCCGCGGTGGTCTAGTGGCTAAGGTACTCGGCTGCTGACCCGCAGGTCGTGGATTCAAATCCCAGCTGCGGCGGCTGCATTTCCGATGGAGGCGGAAATGTTGTAGGCCCGTGTGCTCAGATTTGGGTGCACGTTAAAGAACCCCAGGTGGTCAAAATTTCCGGAGCCCTCCACTACGGCGTCTCTCATATTCATATGGTGGTTTTGGGACGTTAAACCCCACAAATCAATCAAATCAATCAGTTCTAGCGCTATCCCACAGCAGTTTACGTTTGCTTAGGGTATTGCGCAAATAATCGTTCTGAACTGATATTCGAGTACCCTTTAAAATATGAGCATTTTTTAAGATATGCTGTTTTTCAGGGACATCCTGAAAGTAAATGATGACTGGTCTTCCACTACCCGCGTTACCGAGGCGATGAATTCGGCCGACAGATTTACGATTAACCGAAAGCTTCTTGGAGAAATCTTCTTCAAGAACCTTATTTTTAAGAATAGCTTCAGTTTCACCCATATCCTCAGGGATCACAAAGACTACTAAATTTGATCGCCTGCTCCTGTCCTTGAGATCAGTCAACTTCGCCTCTAGCAATTTCACAGCACGTTCAAGGTCATCCACGTGTGAGGCTCGTCTTTCCAATTCGACGAATCTGGCTCCCCAATCAGCTATAACTTTTTCAACGCTATTCTGTTGTTCTCTTAGTGCAGTTACATCCGCTGTCAACTTTTTCTGGCCAGACAGCAGCTCCCTCAACATAGATTCGGCAGAAGCACCACCACTGTTAGTGGGGCCGAGATTTGACTCGACGTCACCGCACAACAGCAACAAACATACACAGTATACATCATAACCAATAGAAGCACAGCGTTGGGGGCATGGCAAGACCAAAAGACCGCGACAATCACTCCTAATCGTGCTATAGCAGTTACTAACCTGCACGAGGCAGGAAAACGGTTTGAGCCACATGTTCGTCGATGGTCTGCCGCACCCACAAAAGGCGTAGGTCTAGAGCTGGTGTCTTTTTAACTGGTGCGTCGACGTCACGTGGAACATAAGTGGCGGCACGAGTGGCGCGTCCCAAAACAGCGAAGGTGAGGCGTCGAACCAGCAGTGTCGCGACAACAGTGACGTAGTTGGAAACCAAGTGCACGTGGCTAAGTCAGGCAGATATGCCTGGTCCATTGCTTTAGTCTTCGGTAGTTGCAGAAACGTCGATCTGGACAGAACATGAGCAAGGACCTGCACGAGGTAGCATAACGGTTTGAGCCACATGCTCGTCGATGGTCTTCCGATAGACCATACGACTTCTTTTCCGGCAATTTTTTTTAATTTATGGGCCAGCTATGCCAATAAGGATGTGTGGTGACCAAATTTCTTTTTTTTGTTCATACGTTTATTGAACTGGTTTTTTCGCGGCTTAAACATTCTTCAGTACTCTACCTGCAAATGTTTTGAGGAGGTCATTTGGGTAGCCTGCATCAATTAGGCGCGTTACTGGGTGTACAAAGCTCTTTTGCTTACTATGGTGGCACTTCTTTCTTTGGAGAAGGATCGAGATCCATCTTCACGATAGTCCGATGAATATTCCACACACAGTTCCGCAAAAGCTTCGTGCACGAAGCTTCACGTGATTGCCACCAAATGTGCGCATGTTTGCTCGTGCTCAAAACTGCGAAGCACGTGAAGACAATCCACGCATTGAATTCGAAAAGACGCATAGTATGAAGTAAAAAAACAGCAGGTGGAGTCACCGCAGCGATGCGAGCGGAGCGAGTGGTGCTAGTGGGTGCACCCACCACAACGACGCGATACAGGAAAGACGCAATTCAAGCCCTGCATGGGCCAAGCCTGGTCCGAAAAAACACCATGCCCGAGCGTGACCCATTCTTTTCAATTATGGTCCATACCCGGCTCGGGCCGCAAATGTTAGTGCCCGGCCGGGCTTGGCCCATTTCATCGAAAAAATCCTTGATTATAAACGAGGCACTGTCCGATCTTTGGTTACTGTGAAGATTTCTGCAACAAACAAAATATTTTCTGTATTGTTTTGACAACTCCTTGAGTGCCACGACTTACTATGATACTATGTATACTTTGATTTTAATGCAGTCGTAACATTTTTGTAAAATCACTGCATGGCATTATAAACTATGCATGCAGGCATACTCCTGTTTGGCGGTCTCATTCATCCAGTGGAAGCTATGAAGCTATACTTCGAAATTCAAAGCAACGACTACAAGCTGTATTTCACCATAAAGTGAAACAAAATAGAACACATTTATGGTTTGAGCGTACGTCATAATAATATCTGGGGTTTCGCATCCTAAAACGCCGAAATGTTTATGAGAGACGCCGCAGGGAAGGGTTCTAAAAGTAATAATCATCGGGCGTTCTTTACGCATAGTGACTTCGCACTGTACACGGGACTTTGGCATTATGTCTTCGTCAAAATACAAAAGCCGCGACCGAGATTGAACCCACGTCCTTTGGCTGAGCTTCGTCAAGAATAGGAAGGTCCAGAAGGAACTGGCAAACCACTTGATGTTGAAGGCACTGCCTTTGCTCCGGGGGTTAGTGAACAAAATTTCGCTGGTCCCGAGCCAGCGACGCTAAAAAGAAGAACCGCCTTTAATGCACGAATAAAAAGAATATCAACAAGCCTTCCGGACCACCTCCACCCGGCAGAAACGGACGCAAGAGGACCAAATCCCGGAACGAACAATCTCTCCAGACTGGTGGTCATTGGAACTTGGGCAGTGCGTGCCATCGGGTTGACCCATAGCTTGTGCGTCTTCGATGGGTTCCACACTGCCGAGACATTCCCCTCGCACCAATGTAAAACTATATGGTGATGAGTTCAGAAAAAAAAATAGTGGCGCTACCGTGAGTGACTTGCACGGTCGCGAAAGCAACCAGCAAGCCTTTTCCGGTGAAAACACGATGAGATGGCGAGAGGAGTGCAGTGGTGTCGGAGAGACTTTCGCAGTAGACCGACACCGGCGCGGACGAGTGTGCGGGCACTTGCGTGTCGTCTCTGACAATTAACTTGCTTGCAGCAAATTAACTGTCAGCCGGTTTCAATGAAGAGAATTGTGTGAGCTCCATTTCTGCTGGTGTGCAATAAATGACCGCGTCATGGTGGGAGAGAAAGTCCCATTCTAGGATGACGTCGCGAGAGCATGAAGGAATTATGATGAATATAAGGCATACATTACGTCCGAAATCATGAGGCGAGCTGTGAACATCGCTGTAGGGTGAATGCTTTGGGCGCTGGCTGCACGTAGGGAAAGCCTAAAAAGTGGCGTGGTTACCTTGCGCAGTAATCGGGCAAGTTTTGCGTACATGACGTATATGGCGGCTCCTGTATCTACAAACGGAAGTGTAAATGTTGTAGGCCCGTGTGCTCAGATTTGGGTGCATGTTAAGGAACCTCAGGTGGTAGAAATTTTCGGAGCCCTCCACTACGGCGTCTCTCAGAATGATATAGTGGTTTCGGGACGTTAAATCTCACATATCAATCAATCAACCAGTGAAGAAGAACGGCTATTTGGGCTAGTTCGTTTGAATTCATGGTAGTAAGAGCTGCAGCGCAAGCACGAAGGTGCTAGAAAAAACGTGAAACGTAAGGCGAGGCAAGGAAAGCAAAGAGGAGCGCTCGTGTTGTCTTCTTTGATTTCCTTGCCTCGCCTTTCGTTTCACGTTTCTTCTAGCACCTTCGTGCTCGCGCTGCAGCCCTTATTACCATGCATGCAATCAACCAGCATCTACAAGAAAAGATACACGAATTGTATCCACAAGCACGTCTATCACGTTCGATGGGCTTTCCTGAGGGCTTCCACAGTTCAACAGCATCGCAGCCCTTGCCTCGTGGGCTGCGACGACTAGTTTTCCTGGTCGCCTTCGAGTGCACGTGGCCGCATAGGCGACAGTGAACGACGTCGCGGATATGGTGAACGGCGGGTAGATGGAGCGGGGTGAGACGACGGTGACACAGGTGGCGGTTGGTCATAAAAGCGGTTTGATTGGCTGGGAAAGTTGGAGATGACCGTCGGTTGCTGCACATGATTGCAATAGCGTGCTACATGACCGACACAGCCATAAACAAAGCAGGTGGGGCAATTGTCAGAAGTGCACTATCGGTTCGCGGGTCCCATCCATGTCGCAGAACGCAATGTGTGAGCCGGCTGCTGATACGACTGCATCGTGGGCGGCATTCGGACACGTGAATGACATCAGCGTGTGTAGGTGGCACAGTTTCTCCGAAGGCCTGGAGCCTGGCGATGGTTTCGGTGTAACTAAGGGGGCCGGCTACAGGAATCGGTGGGGGAGGCCTGGCGACATCTTGGGCGTAGCTGAGTGGCGCATATACAGGGGGTGGCTGGTGGTATTCAGGAACGACCTCCGCAATTTCCTGCTGAATGGCTTGGCGGAGGGGAGGCATGAGTGTACTTGACGGCTGTTGAGCATGTTGCTGGGAAGGAAAAGCCAGTAAAGAGACCTGGCGGGCAACTTGATTTCGGCGAGCAAGGCTGTGTGGTCAGTAACTGCTGACAAGGCCGGGAGGTCAGCCTGACGCGATGGCGTTCAGCGGGTCATCAAGCGCAGCCACCGCAGCTCCTCGTAACTTTGGCAAAGTGTAATGACCTCTGCCAAAGTGCAAGGGTTCTTGGCCAGGAGCATGGTGATGGCATCGTCGGCGATGCCTTTTAGAACATGCGTGATTCTGTCAGCCTCTGACATGTTCGCGTCCACTTTCTTGCACAAGTCAAGAAGGTCCTCGATGTAACTTGTGAAAGCCTCGCCGGTCTGCTGTGCTCGTTCACGTAAATGCTGTTTGGCTTGCAGCTTACGAACAGCAGGATGGCCGAACACGTCAACGACGGTGGTTTTAGAAGCGGACCAAATCGAGAAATCGGATGCGTGGTTTTTGTGCCACATTTCGGCCACACACACGAGGTAATAAACCAAGTTGCTGAGTTTACCTGCCTCATCCCAATGACTGGGGACGCTCACGCGTTCGTACATGGCGAGCCAGTCCTCGACGTCAGTGCCATCCACGCCGGTGAATACAGAAGGGTCGCGGATGCGGGAGACACCGAGACATGGCGTCGGCGCCAGAGGAAGCGTTTGCTGAGCGGTGTCTTGGTACGTCGTAGAAAACACGGTACGGGATCAAAGCTCCAAGGGCATCGATTGCGGACCGAAAGTGTTTGAAGGGCACAGCACTCTCCACCAAATTGCTACTGAACAGTGCAAAGATCAATGAATTGACTCTCTGATAGACTTTCTGACTGATCCATTCACTCCATCCACTCGCGCGTTGCGACGTCAAGCCCACAATTTCACTGTTCGCGACAATTTCCTCCACCGACGCAATTACAACGGTGATGGCCGCCAATGGCCACTAGGCATACCACGCAGTCTGCGCTCTGACAAATGTGAATTCTTTCATTCTGATCCGCAATGTGCGCACTCCGGAGTATCAAAGACTTACCACCGCATTCGCCAACGGTACGTTTGGCGCGGCATGTACCGCTACGTGGAGAAATTTGTTTGCTCCTGCATAGATTTTTTGCGTCGCAAAACTTCAACGCACCTGTCGCCGGAAGGTCTGCAACCTCTACTTTGCCCTGCCAGGTCGTTTCGATGCGTTGGCATCGATTTGTATGAGCCACTTCCACTAACGTCGGCTGGTAACCACTGGGCCATTGTCGCTGTGGACCACCTCACGCAATACGCTGAAACTGCTGCGGTCCTCGCGGCTACAGCGAGCGATGTGGCCTCTTTTCTGCTCCCACGATTCATGCTGCGACACGGTCCACCCCAAAAACTACTCGGTATCGAGGCCGCTTCTTCCTGTCTGAAGTCGTCGAAGCTATTATGAAAGAGGGCACCGTTGTTAATCGCAAAACTGCTGCTTACCACCCGCAGACGAATGGACTGCGAGAGCATGCCACCGTACGCTCGGTGACGTGCTCTCCAAGTACGTCACCACCGATCACACAAATTTGGATGCCATTCTTCCCTTCATCGCCTACAAATATAATACCTCTCCTGAGAGTAATACTGGCTTTTCACCTTTATTTTTGAATTATAAAAGGCACCCATCCTACACCATTACCACGATACTTCCGTACAAGCCAGATTCATACGAGTGGACGCCTATTTCTGCTGCAGCCAAGCTCGCTGAAGAGTGTCGAGAGCTTTCAAACGCCTTTACCTCGCATTAACAAAAGCGGCAAAAAAGCATTCGCACTGACGCCAGCACTACTGTACCCACGTTCTTCCCAGGAGCACTCGTCTGGCTCTCGATCCCTACGACTGCAACTGGCCTATCTTGAAAACTGTTGCCCAAATACAAAGGCCCCTACCGTGTTGTCGAACGCACTTCCCATGTAAACTACTTGATCGATCACATCGAACCATTTCGGACATGCGCCGTCGAGGGTGCGACATGTCAACGTGGAGTGCCACAACATTTATTATGACCCGCTCATAGTAACCAGCTGTTAGGTCACCAGTTGCACCCGGGGTAGTTGTGGCGAAGCCTCAGAACAGTGGGCCATCCTCTCCAGCACCTTCTAGTGGGTCGCCCTTTTCGAAAGAAGAAGAGCGGCTCGTGCAGAGAGTCGGTCCCCGCACTGACTGTCACTGTCGTGGGTCATCGCCGAGTGTCCACCAATAAACGTCTTAACAGAATATACCGCGCGAAACATACCAGCAGAAAAGCGCACTTACACGCAACTTGCCGTAGAATACAAGCCATCGACTTGCCTTACACGATGCCCAAAATCAGCGTTGCCTTTTTAGCATGCACGGATGAAAACACCATCGCACGTAGCGCAACCGACGCCGCATCTCATCGCTCTCCTGCCACCAAAAATTTCCCCACGCTCATCACGTCTCCCTCCTTATCGGTAGCCACTTTTTCACCTACTGTGGCTTTTTTCGACGCTGACGCTCGTATCGCGCATGGGCAATGTGCGTGTGTTCTCCTCGGCTTGCTCGCACCGAGCATGCTGCAGATAAGGGCCGTTCGGCTTGACAAAGTGCAGGAACGTTTCGTTATTAGGGTATATGGGGCACCCATGGTGAAATTTCCCATGAGTAGTTGCTTTTCGCAGACGGCATTAGACCCGGTGGTTTGCCTCCACTGGGTTTTGCGATCTTCCAGGTTGAACAAGTGCGACCGCATGTTAAGAAGTCCTCTCTCATGTGTTGCCATGTGGCGACGCGTTAATATTCAAAAGGTATTTTGCCATCACCATGACCAGCGAGGCATGTATAAATAAAATCACTAAGAAAGATTCCCCTGGACTTAGAGGAATGGAAAATCGGAACGTGGACTCGTCATCATGCGTCTCAGGTGAGGATACGTAACGCAAGAGCAGGCTGTCATCACCTTGCAAGTAGCTAGTGCCATGGCGTTTAGGACCATGCGTTTTCCTTAGGCACTTACAACAGCCAGGCCACTGCATACTTTTTTGCACTAGTCGTCCTTTCATTGAGCGTGAAGAAGCTGCTGTCGAGAGACAAGTGTTCCCCACAAATCCTCTGGCACTGTCATAACAAGAATCTCGGTGGCTGGTTCATCAACTTCAGACAGTGGTGCTCGAGAAAGCGCGTCGGCCACTTTACTTCCAGTGTGTTTTTTCTATTCCGATCTGTAGTTATAATTCTGAAAAGAAAGAGGCCACTGGGCCAGACTATTGGTTGGATTTTTCAGCTTCGAACATCATGACAGCGTCTGGTGATAAGCTCGAATCGTGAATGCAGCTCTATCCAGGTACATGTCCAGATTCTTTAGCGTGAATACTGTTGTGAGAAACTCCTTATCCGTTACGGTGTTGTTTTTTCCTTTACCCGAGAGCATGCGGCTTGCAAATGCTAGCGGCTAAAGCATCCCTTGATATTCTTGAGGCAAAAGTGATTCAAGGCCAGATCCACTGCGTCATCTGCATAATGAAAGGTAAGTGGAAGTCAGGGAGGGGCAGCATTGATGTATTAGCGATAGCCTCCGACAGAGTCTCGAATGATGCCTGCTTCGTGTTAGTTCAAGACCAATGGGCCCCTTTGCGCAGCAGATGATGAAGTGGTCTGGCTAAATCGGCGCCGTGAAAAATGAAGTGGCGGTAAAAGCCCACCATGCCAGAAAACCGTTGCAGGTTCTTGACGATCTTTGGTGGTTGATAATGCTGGATTGTTTGAAGTTTCTGTTTATCTGGTCATATTATGCTTAGCTGTGCAACAAAAATTAGGAGGTTTACTTTGCTTGAGAACAACGGAACATTAAGGAGGTTGATGGTGTTGCCTGCATTTCTTATAATACAGTCATTACGTGAATCAGGTGCTAGTTGAAGGTTTGCGAAAAAACCACAACGTAATTCATGTGCGCCAATGCATATTTGGATTTGACATATAGAAGTACAAAGTTCACGACGAACAAAAATGTGGCCGGTGCATTGCACGATTCAATGCGTAACCTCAATAACTTGAACGATTCCCTGGGCATGTAAGTGCCCTTTTTTCAGCATCGCACTCTGCTAACAGAATTTGCCAGAAATATCTGCTACAGTCAAAAGTAGTGAATGAGCTGGTGGCCCAAAGGGATCCCGTATCACAGTCGATTGATAGAAAGGTGTAGAAGTCTCAAATCATGATTGACTTTAGCGATGGCAGTCAACGCACAATCATGCTGAGCTATTGCTCTTTGGAGCTAAAACGATCAGTTCGGACGTGTCATTTACCTTCGTAATCTATTTACGTCACATAATACCAAATTTGGTATATACGTAAGCTTGCGAAATGACACTCTTACATCACCCGTGGCAAGCACTTCTTCAAGGACAGTGTTCAGAAGTTCACGCTTGTGTGTGTTTACAGAAGGTTGATTGAAACAGATAGGGCGGACATTACCTGTGTTGGCCCTGTGTTCCATTGCAATAAACTTGCCAGGAGCATATGTGAATTTTGCCGCAAAAGGCTTTAGGGTGGTTTTGATTGTGACTTTTAACTCTAATGGCCAATTTTAAGATTGTATAAAAGTGAAGATGTCCACTCTGGTCTCAAAGAACAGCAGCATATTTGCTGCAAGCACATCAGACTGAGGTTGAGGTGAAGAAGACACATACGGGCGGGGAAGACACAACAGGGCCACGCACATGATGGCTCGAGGGTGGATTCAAGCGCAGCGCCGCTGGTTGGTATGTGAGCTCCGCCAACATTATGGCCTGGATATCAGCCACTGCTTCAGCGAGGATGTCGAGTGAGCAAAATAAACGACCCCAGAAAACGTGGATATGCATGGCTAACTGCTCAAATCCACTTGTTCTGCTTCAGTTGCGGAAGGATCCGCGTAGTCGTAAATATCTTGGAAGGAACGTATATTCTAGGAGGCTTTCACCTTCAGTCTGTGTTCACCCCAGTTGATCTTCCATGCGAATGACGTAGTCGAGGGGAAGAAGGTCGCCGTGGAATATATAGCTGCTTAATGTGGAACGAACTTCTGAAAGACTAGTTACGACACCAATAGGCGTCCGAACTAAACAGGGCGATGGGCAGAACGCGTAGCAGAAGAGTCAACTATGAGGACTTGCGTGTCGCGATGATTGCAAAAAAATGGCTGATCGCACGTACAGTGAGACTCGATGATATGCGAAGAACGAATGAGGAAGTTCCAATCATCACATTAAAATGATGAATACATTGCATTATAACAGCTGGTATACGAAGTGTCTCTTGACTATGAGGGTACCAGAATCTTGGAAGTATGCTATTATCATGTTCATTTGTTAGAAAAAGGGTGCCACAGCATAAAAAAACATTCTTTTGCATAGGATGCCTAGTAGGGTGCGCGATTTTCGTGAATGCCAATGTTGAGGAAGGGCTCATTCGTCTGTCTACTGGCCTGAGCCAGGGAAGTAGCAGCTATGGGCCAGTGTCATGAGTTAGGCACAGATATGTAGAAATGAGAGGCGGTCATGAATGGCCTTGTAAACTTAAGTTTGGGAGAACTCAGTTCTAAGGCAAGAGTCAATGAAGGCTAGAGAAGGCTAGAGCTGCTAGAGCTGCTTCAATGAATCAATGAAGGCTAGAGCTGCTTCAACTAAAAAGATGGCAAGCCAAGCATTAACAGAGACGTGTAAACTCTCAAATCTGCTCCGAACTTTCTACACTTTTTAAGGTGTAGAAGTGGCTGTTTCTTTTGTTGCAGTTAGTTCACCCTGTATTGTCATCTGCCTCCGTTGTGTTTCATAAGAAAGTTCCTAGGTAAGTCATCCATGCTGATCTTTACTGTCAGAGGCAGTGGCGCATGTTGTTCCTCGACAAAGACATGGAATCATATCAGATGCGTTCGTGTTCTAGTGCCAATATTCAGCCATTAATAAGACTGGTATTGTGAACCTCAAGCGCTTCTTTTCCCAATGTTATGAACTACCCATTTTATGAACATACAGTTTTCGTTTCACTAGAATGCAATTTTAAATTTGAAAGTTGCTATTATTAGTGTATTTACCAATTGCCTTCTTCACTCTTCTTCATTTATGTGTGGGATGTCTCATACGTATTGCCACTGCAAATAAAGGCTTGTGTCAGTTTTAAGGTGTTACGCTCCTCAGATCGGCTTCTATATGCTTCATATCTCACGGGATGTGTAACCTCTGCAGTATTTTTGTAACCAAACATAACGAGACAAGCACCACTCCACGTGCTGTTGCACTCTAAGGCAAAAGGATGGTAAATGGGTGTGTGGATCGTTGTTTTGGGTATTAATGGGGCTGCCAAAACTATTATTCCATTCAAGGAATAACGGCACCGGCTCTAACAGTTAGTCCCCATAGACTAGCACAAGAGACTAACAATTACTCAAATTTACACTCTAATGGGTAACCATTATTCCTACAAATTACATCAATAACTGATATTTAGTCCTCACACTTTACACCATACCGTGAAAACGCTAGTCCTCGCAGTTGCATCTCGCTGCACGAATGGTTGGCGCTCATCAAATTCTCCAATCGGATGACCTTTTCATTGCCAGTTCAAATATTGTTTTGATATTCACTCTCCGCCAGTCCTAATACTTTTTTGCATATTTTTCTGCGTAGTGAGAAACAAATGGTGCGTAAAAGAACACGTGAAAAATTATTTAGCCATCTGTGTGTCACTGCTTTGACTGCAACAACAAAAAACAAAAATTAGACATTTAAACCTTTTACTTTTCTATACACACATAAAATTTTTCCATTATTTAGGCGCATTCCTGATGAATTGTACAAGACAAGTCCAGCCTCGTTGTCACATCTTGTACAGTCCTCCTTGACAAGATGCTCCGACGGAAGCGATAGATGACAGGCATTGCAGACGCCAGCGCACACAGCCTTCTGCATGATGTGCGCCCACGGCTGTACGATAAGACTGTAAAACTAGTTATTCACACGTGGCAGAAGGTAAAGATTGACGCATACAACAAATACTTGAGCGTTGATATAGAAACGTACTTGTAGAATATGACACGAAAACAACTTTACCTTCACATCTCGCATAGTTCTTCTGAATATGTTTCGACAAAAGTGATAGAATACAGGCATTACAGATGCCAGCGCACACTGTCACAGCCTTTTGCATGATGTGTGCCCACGGCTGCACAATAAATTGTAAAAATAGTTAGTCACACGTGACATAGAATGAACATGGAAGCATATGACAAATGCGAGCAAGGGGAAAAACATACGTCTAATATATGGCATGAAAATATTTCCACTGTGAGGTCACGCATCATCAAAGACGCAGTCTATCTCCGTAGCTCAACAGCTAAAGTGCGGTGGCCGCAGCCATAACAGCGAGGCACCGCGAACCGTCGTGCTGCCAATCATTCGGCGAGTTCTAAGCGAGCGACGTCGTTCATCTCGAGCAAACGAACGTGAGACCAAACATGGCGTTGCATGCCGAGCGTCTGCCGCCAGCGAACTTCGAACAGGAAACCGAGCGTACGCTGGGCCACCGCCACGAACAGAGCCAACCTGATTTAGAGCGGGCGCCGAAGAAACTGAGGGTATTGCGGCCCTTTTCCATAAACTCGGGTAATGCTAACGCAGCTAGCAAACGCGAGTTCGCTGCCGCGGCCACCACCAACGTGTGGCGCCAAGCTGCTTGCGAACGATTGGCGGGAAAGCCAACCGTAATGGCGACCAATTTTCACCGAGTTGCGATGCTAGCAAAAGCCCTGCCAGCCTGAGCCGGTGTACTTACAGCGTGCGACGTTCTACAACCAACCTTGTTACAAGCAAGCGCAACTTGTTTTGAATGACTTGCAACACAGCGACGAGGTCTCCGCCCAATGTCCTGAGCCCGGAGCTCATCACGGCGGTGAACACAAGGCGAGCACTTGATGAGTTAGCGACCGGGTGATCGACGGCAATTGCGGCCAATTTCCAGGTGGTCACAAAGCACAGGCGAACTGCAGAAGCCCAAGCCAACCTTCGCGGTGCATTTCGTGCGTGCGATATACAACACGACCGAGCCCGTTGCCGACAAGCGAGATCCGTATCGCACACGGGACAAGTACGGCAGAGTAAAGAATAATCATCTACTTGTGAAAGAATTCAGCGCCGATTTCTGCCCTGAGTCCGACTGAAATAATGTATCCGATAGGCCTGCTGTCTTCTCGGGTGCCATGTTGGCCTTCTTTCCCAACCGTTGGTCTCTTGAACTGGCCGTGACCATATCGACTACGCCTGAGATATACAGCACGGTGTGGCGACGTGTCGAGACGGGCTCCAGATTACATGGGTGCGGCAAAACATAAAAGCAGCAACACACGCGCATCCAAGCGTACACAAAAAGAACCCGGCATGATTCCTAGATCGCCGATCTCTCAGCGCGACACAAAGCTGTCACTAGAAAAAAAAGGCGGAAGACTGAGCCAGGAGAGAGAAGGACGGCTAGTGTCCTTGACAATGGTTTGCGCATGGTCCGTATCGCGCGCGTGGTTTATCTTTTTGGATACTAAGTGGTTTGCACGCGGCACCCATCCCTCTGTAATTACTCCTCGACGGTCCATTCGTTTATCGCGCGCGCCTACTGGGCTCCGTTACTCAATTTTCGGGCAATTGTGCCTTAGAGTGTGTAATACCAACCAAGCAATACGGAGCGTATCGTTTCTTCAAACGTGTGTTGTGGATGCAATGAAGTTGGCGTGCTCTTGGTCATTCTGTTCAGCATAACAAATCGCAATACTGAGTGCCAAACGAAGGACCACAACACACCAATCGTAATTCAGCTTTTTCCGCTGTCTTCTGTAACCTTCTTTGGGTGTGATATTTAAAATGTCATTTTGTTAACGTCGTCTGCATGGAGGTTGCGTCAATATCCTTACACCTTAAAATTTGTTAAGTACGGTACTCATTCACGGAAACTGTCAATAGTAGCGTTGCTAAGAAGAAAGGACAATAAAATTTTTGTTACCGTAGTAGCTGTCATGTAAATATATTTCTGCATATCACAAAAAGCATTCCTTAAAAAACATGTACGAAACTATTTTTCGTCATCCCTCACCCTATTTTTATGTTTTTCATGAAGGTAAGTCATGCTGCGAAATTCACGGGTTCATTACTGACGACTAAATGAGGTGTTTCTTCTACGTATTTACCTAGATGAATTGGTGTATTCGACGCAGCTGCTGCTTCACTGTTGCTGCAGAAAATTTTCATAAAAATAATGTTGCTTTTTAAGCCAATGAAGGCGATTAAAAAGCAATTAGCCTAGCTTGCGCTGAAGGATCCATACCAAAGAGACAGCGAAGCTTATGGGCAGCTATACTCGGCGACGAATTTCTGTGGCAGCACAGCCAAAAACACGTTGGTACAAGTGTTACTACGCAAATAGTGCGTTTCCGTGTGATTTCGGTTTTGGTTTGAAAAGCGCCGTCAACACCTACTTTTTTTGTGCGACCTCTATACAACAAATCTTATTTATTTGGGAGGAAATGAATAGAATGTTCATTTTTTAAGGAGAAGAACACAAGGCTTTTTTGAAGCGTTGTGATTCACTTGAGAAAGAAAACAGGTAAAGCCGAGCAGGTACTGGGCAACGAACAACGCAAAGCCAAGAAATCATTTCCTAAATTTTAGTGCATACTTGGTCGGCGTCACTGTTCCTTCTTTCAGAGACGCAAGGAACTTCTGGAGACGCTCACATTATTTTTTAGGGAACGCGAAGGCAACGATAGGAAGCCGAAATCTTGGCACCGAACGGTCATGAGCGGCCGTATGATGTTAGTAAATCCAAGTCAGTGAACCGCAATCTTTACTCAGCCAAGAACGCTGTTTTGTACAGTCAACAGGGTAATATACATAAACGCGACTGTTACCCACGCAAAGCGCAAGGAACGACTCCCTCCATAGACGCCGACGGGAGCGGTGTTACGGTACGCGATCTTCAAATTATCCTATCAACATTAGGAAGCCGAAATATCGACCACGTATGCATCACAATTTAGGAAAATTATCATTGGTTATCAGTGCAGTTTCCAATCACACTTTTTCTTCCAAGCTGCTGGTGTCGCTGAAACTCGCAGGTCACCGGTGTCACTTTCAAGGCGGCTATATATTGATCAGAGTCCCACTTTCGCTGATGATGTCACTCGCACACAAATTCTCAGTTATTGTAAGGGCGGGAAACAGAATAGTGCAAGACTTGCCACTGTAGTCGTTTTTCGCTCCTCGATGAATACAGATCACCTACCGAACACAAACTCATGCTCACTCTCAGGATTTGATGTGAACTTGCTGCGAGGGAGCGACGCCATCGTTGTTTATCCGGGCAGGGAAATTGTGAAATGGCACCAGAAAACCAGAAAACTAGAAGCAGCAAAGAACGAAAAGGCTGCCCAGATTATGTTTTCTAATATTATTGCAAACAATCTTGAACATTCTATATACACTTTAATTTTTATATTTTTATTAGGCTACGCAGTTTAGGAAACTACACGGAGAAACATAGCAAAACATAGCTTTAGGAAGCTACACGGAGAAACAGCAAAAAAGTGTTTGCTTGGGCTTCGTAGCCTTGGCTGTGCTTCCACAGAAAGTTGTCGCCGAGTATAGACGAGAGCACGCCAATGTTGCACCCAGGCGCCTTTGGCGGTATACCCTCGCTCCCAGAGACGCCATAATTTGTTTGCAACTGCCAAGGCGCGCCTCGCTAGCATGGAATGCAGGGGCTCTCAGAATTTAAAATGCGAAAAGGCGCCTATTCACGCTGCGCCCGCTTTAAAATGTCTTCAGGGTACCACTGCGCTGTCATCTGATGCGACAACAACCAGCGCAATCAGAAGAGCTTGCTGAGCACTTACCTGTGAAGTTCACAGCGCCATGCAGGAATCGTGCTGGTGCGGTGTTTTTCAATGGCAGAGATTTCTGTTCACAACGGAAAACGCAGAGCTCCACCGCCTCAAGATATAATCGCAATCAGAAAGAAAAACTACGAGCCCAGTGAAGTGTACAAATAAGTATATTTACTGCGTTCATTCAAGCGCCACTCCAGCTGTTTCACTTAACAGCAGCGACTTGCGTGCAGTATGCCTGTAGTATTAAGCGCAAAACTCTTGCCGTACTCTTTTTAGCAGGCCGCATGTCAATAATAGGATATACGTATTATGACTCACGCGTAAATGCACGCACCGCGCATGTTTAGTACAACTGCAACATCCTACTTTGCGATGCGTGAATGGCGCGGAAAGCGTGACTTTCGGCTCGGTCGAACTGCGACATGCCTTCACTGTCAGTAGGTGAATTTCCATGTGCCTTCGACTGGTTGTCGCCGGCCGAAAGCACATGTAGATTAGCCTACTGACATTTTCGCAGTGCGTGTGTTTCCCGAGGGCCCAGAAGGACTGAAAATCGATACACATGCGGTGCATGACCGTAAGTTAGAACCAGATTCTAGCGCTACGTTGACGCCGGCTTACAGCACAAAGTTTGCCTTGTCACCGCCAAGGCACGCCGCAGTTTTACTGAGTCAAAAAGCAACGCTTTCCGCTGTTCGCGTTTCGTTCAATTGCAATAGTACGTACCTGATGAAGCTGCTTTCGTAGTTTGCAATGCACGTGCTGCAGACATTCCGGACGGTCTAGGAAGGTCTACTCAACGTTTCACACAGAATCAGCATGAATTCCAGCCCAGGAAGAGTGAGAAACATGCTTACAGCCGGACTCGAGTTGTGAAGTTGCGCGTTTGACTTCCAGAGCGTCTGTTCACCTGGCTGTTGAGAGCGTTGCTTCGCCGCATTTGCAACAGACAGCGCCACGCGCTTTTCTACATTTCAGCAAGCACTGAGCTCACTGTGTCCCGGTGAGTAGACGAGAGCACGCCTATCTCGCTCTCAGGCGCCTTTGGTGATATATTCTCGCTCCCAGAAATGCCTTAATTTGTTTGCGACTGCCAAGGCACGCCTAGCTATAGCATTGCAAGCGGTGGCTCTCGGAGTTTAAAATGCAAAAAAGTTCCTCTTTACGCTGTGCCCGCTTATAAAATGTCATCTGGGTTCGACTTCACTGTCATCTGATGAGACAACAATCACCGCAGTAGGAAGAAATTGTTGAGCAATGCCTGTGAAGTTGACAGTGCATCGCGGCAATCGTGCCGGTGCAGTGTTTTGCGATTGCACAGATTTTCATTCACAACTAAAAACGCTGAGCTCAACCGCATCAAGATATAATCGTAATCGACAGAAAAAATTACGAGTCCAGTAATGTGTACGAGTAAGTAAGTATATTTATTGCGTTTATTGAAGCGTGGCTCCAGCTGTTCTACTTTACAGCAGTGATTTGCGTGCAGTATGCCTGTAGTATGCGGCACAAAACTTTTGCCATACTCTTTCGCAGGCTGCATGTCAATAATAAAATATTTGTATTGCGACTCATGCCTGGATGCACGCACCGCACATGTTTAGTACAACTGTAACGGCCTACAATAACGACGCAAGGAGACGTGAACGGCGCGGAAATCGTGGCTTTCGACTCGGTCAAACTGCGACGTGCCTTGACTGTCCCTTGGCGAATCTATTTGTGCTTAAGGCCGGCGTCACTGTAGCGATTTAAAATATTGTTCTGGCTAGCACTTACACCGCGTGTGTGTTCCGAGTGCACGGCACAATTGATAAACACATGTGGTGCATGAGCATAAGTTGGAGCCAGATTCTAGCGCTACGTTTACGCAGGCTTGCAGCACAGTTCTGCCTTGCCAAAGCCAAGGCACGGTGAAGTTAATTCTGTTCGCGTTTCTTTCAGTCGAATGAAACGTACTCGATGAAGTTGCTTCCGCAGTATGCAATGCACGTGCTGCAGACATTCAGGACTCTCGAGAAAGGTCTCCTCGAAGTTCCACACAAAATCAGCATAAAATTGCAGCAGAGGAAGAGCGCGAAACATGCTTACAGCCACACTCGCGTTGTGAAGTTGCGCGTTTTATTTGCAGAGCGTCTGCTCGCGTGGCAGTTGGGGGTGTTGCTTTGCCACGCTTGCAACAGATGGCGCCACGCGCTTTTCATTATGGCCGCAAGCACTGAGCTCGCCGTGTTCTTGCGTATAGGTAGTTCCGGCTATTGCTGTTTTATACGTTTTGCGAGTTGTCTTCTTCTATTTTGCTTTATTTTTTTCTAACTAATACCAGAAATGTAAATATGAAGGCATATTAAATGTTAATATAAACAAGCTTTATTCATATCAATAAATAATTTATTGATCGGAGGCTTAAGTCACTGAAATAGTAACTATACACAACCAACAACCTCAAAGCAATTAGCTGAATCACTTTACATTTAAAAATGTGTCTACTGGAGCGGATAATCACCACTTGATTTCTGCTCAGTTGTAAGAGCGATGGAAAGTTCTCAAAAAAGGATATCATAAGTATTCTTGGTAAAATTAGCAAACGAAGTGTCTCTATTTCCAAGGCTACGGGAGGTGCCGAGTGACCACGACGACGTCACCTTCGTATGACGCATCGTCTGCAAGAGGTGTACTTGGAAAACGTGGGCTCCTAAATTAGCTCCTGCAATGGCCCACAGGAGGGGATGGGGAGGGGTGAGGTTTTGAACAGCTGCACTTGCGAAGCATGGGCTCCAAGTTTAGTTCTGCAACACCTCGAAACGGGTCTGGTTTGCAACAGCTGCACTTGTGAAGCGTGGACTTCGCAATCGGCGCCTGCAGATGGGTTGCAGAGGTGACTAGTTTCCAGCGCCTGCACTTGCGAAGTGTGGGCTCTTAAGTGTCTCTTGCAGCGCCTTGAAGAGGGGGCTAGTTTTAAACTGCTGCACTTGTGAACCGTGAACTTGGCAGTTAGCTCTTGCAATGCCTCGCAGAAGAGTCCAGTTTGTAAGAGCTGCACTTGTGAAGCATGGGTGCCGCAATCGGTTTCTGCAACAGCTCGCAGATGGGGCTAGTTTTGAAACAGTGGCACTTGCGAAGCGTGCGTTTCGCAATTGGCATCTGCACTGACTTTCAGACAGAGCTAGTTTGCCACAGTGGCTCTTACGAAGCGTGGTCTCTGCAATAGGCTCCTGCAATGACTCGCAGACGGGGCTAGTTTGCAACAGCCAACAACTGCACTTGCCTAGCGTGGGCTTCACAATTGGCTCCTGCAACGACTCTGTGGGGCTTGTTTGCAACAGCTACACTTTTGAAACGTGGGCCCCACAACTTGCTCCTGCAACAGTTCGCAGACGAGGCTACCTGCGATGCTCCAAAATACGATATGCGTGTTGTCAGTTTCCTCTCTTTTCGTGTGTCACCCTTCAAATCACGTTTCGTTCTCTCGCACCGATATGAAAAAAAAACAAAAATAGTTATGTGTTTGCAGCCATACTAAGGAGACCAGACCACAATTTATCGACGTTCTTAACATTACGAACGAAAGTTGCTGCATTTCTTTACATAAATCTGTTAGAAGTACTCATGTTTCCTCATGGGGGGTAGTTTCGTGTGTATATACTTTTGTGTACTGGTTTTATTAAAGTGATCACAAGGACATGCATTGCTATTTCTTTTTCATAACAGCATTGTTAGTATTTTTATTTTGATAATAAATGTTTATATACAATGAGTAGATTCGCTGATACGTTTTTTTTTCGTCATGCTGCTGTATGGATCACCACGGTTTATACACGCGTACCAAGCTAAGCTTTTTTCTCTGGTTCACTATTATTGAATTTAATTCACTCCATCACACACTTTGAAAATTACATTTGTGTGATTCAATGAATGATCACACTCTGTATTTTATCATTATGGCAAGTACTATAATCTAGCTGCAGAACACTAAACATATCTATACTAACGCTGTTCAGTACTCTGGGGTAACAAAACACCGTTTTTGAAGTTAGGTCAATTCAATTATTGGCGGGTACCTCCCGTCGTTGTGCAGCCTGGCTCCTCCAAATGTAGAGAATATGACGTAGATTGTTTTGTGGGCAAACAGCTTTGGCGCTCTCGCATAGGTGGAGCAAAGGAAGTTTTCTTCTTTCTTTCACGTACTTTAAAGCACTTGCTGCAAGAAGCATGGAAAACATTCTGACATCATTGGCAACAACGTCGGATTGTGTCAACCACGCAGTTTCACCGTATTTTAAAAGCATTATAGGACACTCTAACAACAGGTGTTTTAAGGCAAGCGAACTACAGATATCATCTCTAAACCACCCCCATCAGGGATACTCCAATTGCCACTAAATCTTAACTACGAAACCAAGTATTGAAAAATATTGTCATCAAAATCTAGAACCTAAGTTTTCGCTTCATATTGTCTGTTCAGTTGCGAATCATGCACAGATCATTTGCCTCGCTCCTACAATTTTTTATTTGGAATATAACATTTCTGTTATTGTTATTCGTCAATTTTGATCTTTCCACGAGTTGGAACAGTGTCACCTCACAAAAGCCTTCTACGCACACACGGAAGTCATGTTGGTTATAGAAGCGCATCTGATAATTACAATTGTGATTTTAGTTTTGGTCTTTCATTCAGCTTTTCGGACTACTTCAAAACCACCAGTTGGGCGATGCCCTTGCAACGAAACACGGCGATTCTGCGAGTGAGCCGCCAACTTCTCTCTGCAAATAATTTTATAGAATGATTGACTACTATCTCCAAGCTGTCTAGCTCCTCAATATCTCGTATCTGCTGCAGGTTCGACCACCATGACACGGAAATAACCCATTGCTATGCTTTGAGCAACGCAAATCAATAGCACTGCCCAATTCAAAAACCTTGAGAGGGAGAGACAAAAAATATTTTCGAATTAGCACAAAGTAAAATTTATTTCACATATTTAATTTTGTATGCACGCAATGAGCTACAGGAATGGCTAAAATCAAGAAATACGAAAAGCACAAAGCACTGCGATGATTGTCACACCCATCAGCACACCTCACGCTACTTCGTCGTCGTGCACAGCCCCTGGATTGCTAAGCTTTATTTCTTTAGGAACTTCACTCAGGCCATAGCACGCACTGTTTTAGTGACAGTGTCTCCTTGGCGTTTGCTGTTCGCGTTGTCACATTGTTTCTTGCAACGAGCAGCTTGCGTAGATCGGGAATGGCCTGCAACGAAGACGAGAGTTCCGCTGGTAAGTATATTTTCTAAACTCTCACCGACAACGTAATATAAATGGCAAAGTTGCACTTCTAAAGCTACAAAAAGGACTACATTACCCACTGTGCGTGATGTGGTCCGTCTTCATCAGTGTGAGTATACTCGGAAGCAGTCATATCTCCTCACATTTCACGTGACATTACTTTCGAACCCCTGAAGTTTGTAGATTTCTCGGTAAAAAACATTGACTTTAAAGATGAGCTTCATACTTCAGTGAGAACCAGATGAAAAAGTTCTTATACGGCAAGCTTTATCACATTTTTTTGTTCTGAAAAAGAAAATTTTTGAGGTTCGCCGAAAATAACAATCTGCTTCTTTTTTTTTTTTGTTCATGTGGCCGCAATGTTTCTCAGTGTCACCAAATTGATCTTTAATGTTTAAAAATTAGGTATTGAAGAAAAATATGCTTAATTATAACAAGTTTTCTTATGTACAACAACAAGCAAGCTTGCAGTAAATGGGGAAGAATCTTAACATCTCCGCAATTCTTTTGCTCTCCGAAATATTCTAGCGATTCACACTTCAATGCAATAAATGAGCACTATATATTTTGAACGCAACGGAGATCATCGCTTAAGCATCTGAGAGTTTTGTCATAAAATGACCCAAGTCTCTTATTATGCTACTACAATACCAAATATAAAATTTTATATTTATTGAGAACACATAAAACCTTCACACTTAAGACATTCTTGTCTTAATTTGAAACGTCACTGATAAACAGCCTCGAAAGTGCTCGTCGACAACAGTTTACTTTTAGATGCGGAAGCATCTTATACTCGCACCTTGTAGTGCGCCGTCCGCGCCGTCCGCACCGCTTCTCGAACATTCGACAGCTGACGTGCGCGCATGCGCCGTCGCGCCGTCGCCCACCATCTGTGCCGCGCGCGCTTCTCCTTCAAGAACATTCGACAGCTGACAGCGCATGCGCCGTCGCGCCGTCGCCATCTGTGCCGCGCGCGCGCTTCTCCTTCGAGCACATTCGACAGCTGACAGCGCATGTGCCGTCGCGCTGTATATATACTCAAGGTCAGCGCTCGCTCGCTCAGTTGCCGCTCGTCGGTTGGTTTGTACGGCGCGTCGACGTCCAAGGTCGCGGTGAAATGAATTCCAACGAATCCACAAACACAATGTTCGACGTCCTTCGACCAGCGCCGCCCTTTCGCATACGTGTGTACGTGTTCACTCATTTAAACACCCCCTCCTACAACCACGTTAACCAATTTAGCCATCGACCCAAGTAAGTCGCAATTTAACACCCCATTTCACAACCACGTTAACCAATGTAGCCATCGACCCAAGTAAGTCGCACTTTAACACTACGTTAACCAATTATATGCTCCGCATCCTCCTCAGTGTTCCCCGAGGGAAGCTGCGGGCAATTTTTTTGAAGTCCCATTGCAAAGCCTCTAAATTTGCATGAACTAGTTGAGCATCTGGCATATCTGCTTCTTATCTTGGATTTACCTGGGACATTTGTCGCCACCGTGAATCATGCGTCAGCTGAATGTTTTGACTTGATGAAGTGCTTGCCGCTATAGAAAAGTACAAAGTAGCTTTGTGCCTTTTGTTAGCTATTGACCATGCTTGAAGCTGATGCATCTTCAAAAAGAATGAGCAGATAAAATAGAAGTAAAGGTTGGCAATCAAACATTCATATTGAGCTTTTGAATGTTTCGCATCTCTCGACGACCGCAAGGCGACATCTGTCAATTGGCAAACTTCCACCCAGTCGCGCGACAGGTGGACAAGACATCCGCCATCGAATTTTCGTTCATCGTGGGCATCCTGCCGAATCACACTTTTGTACGTCTTGTGAAATGCCAGTGTCCGCTTCTCCCTTTTGTCTTCCTTGATGATCCTGATATACTATGAAACATGAGTTAGGCGCTCCATCGGACAATGTTTTTGGTTCTCCCTTCACTTCCATGACCGAATTGCTTTTAGGGAACGATACGATGTGGTTGAGCCTGCTAGTTGCACTATAACCAATGTGCTAAGTAGAGAAAGCCCAGCAATTGTACGTGCACAAGGCTCCTGCAAGGTTTCTCTATTTGCATAGGCTTCTGTATGTGCACGAGGGCTTCTATATGTACACAGGGCTATTTTCAAAGTAGTGGCGAATGAGTGCAATGTACCTTTCATATTTCATGTTGTCAAGCTCAAAATTCGCTATTTGAGAAGCCATATTTTGGAAGCCATTCGGCAGACCACCATATAAAACACGCACCTGTTTGTATGAGCGTTGTGGCCTAGGGTGATGCAGCATATTCTCCAGTTTTTCGGTGAATTTTATGCAGGACGAATGGGCCTTACCTCAGTTCTGAAGGGGGGACCATTGAGGCGCCTTGAACTAAATATTTAACGCAAATTTTTACGCATCTTTGAGTATTGCATGAGATGCCTGGACACAGCTGCATAAATATACTTCAGCGCACGGCACTTAAAAACAATTATCGTTAACCAGATATAACGCATGCATTGTAGGAAGAAATACGTAATGTTTATAAAATTCTATAGCCAGCCCAGCAATCACAATTGACGCTTCACGGACAGTAGAGTCTATTTAAAAGTAGTTCTTACACTGGCGTGACTCTGTGGCAGCATACTCCATTTCCTTGCAGAATGCTTGGGTGTGGTTCCTGCTGAGATTCTGACATTTGCTTTCGCATTCGTCGGGTCAACGTTGCCGACGCGAAATTTTTCTTCACGCTTCCGCGTTCAATTTGCCATGTCTTTTCTCATCGTTCTTGGTAGAATTACAGTGCGAGTCACCTATGACGCATACCCGCATACCTGTGGTACATACACGTTCGCAGGTCTGTTCCACACGTCTGGTGAAAAGGGTTTCAGGAGGTACG